>SKCR01041293.1:0-176400 GCA_019454045.1 Zanthoxylum bungeanum
CCATCAAAGCACTAGAGAATCAAATTGGACAACTGGCCAATGCTCAGAGTTACAGACCGCCAGGTACCCTTCCAGCAACACAGAACCAAATCCAAGGAACATGGGGAAAGAGCAATGTAATGCCATCATGTTAAAAAGTGGTACTGAAATCAACAAAGATGTTGGAGCCAAAACAACAACTGAGGAAGTTCCAAAAGAAGCAGAGAAACAGATGGAGGAAAAAGAAGCAAAGGAAAAAGAACAGATCACTCCACCTCCACCTTTTCCTCAACGCCTTCAGAAAAGTAAACTGGACAAGCATTTTGCTCGATTCTTGGAGGTTTTCAAAAAGCTGCACATCAACATTCCATTTGCAGAAGCTTTGGAACAAATGCCCAGTTATACTAAATTCATGAAAGACATTCTTTCACGAAAACGGAGATTGGGAGATTATGAGACAGTAGCATTATCAGAAGAATGCAGCGCCATCATTCAGAGAAAACTTCCCCCAAAGTTGAAAGATCCTGGAAGTTTCACCATTCCTTGCATCATAGGAGAACATAATTTTGGTAAGGCTTTATGTGATTTAGGTGCAAGTGTTAACTTAATGCCCTTTTCTATATTCAGGAAACTGCAGATTGGAGAAGCAATGCCTACTTCAGTTTCATTGCAACTTGCTGATCGAACGCTCGCATTTCCAAGAGGAGTTGTTGAAAATGTGTTAGTAAAAGTTGACAAATTCATTTTCCCAGCAGATTTTATTGTCCTTGATATGGAGGAAGACGCAGACGTGCCAATCATCCTTGGAAGACCATTCTTGGCTACAGGTCGAACCATTATTGATGTACAAAAAGGAGAATTAACCATGAGGGTACAAGACCAGGAAGTAACATTCAATGTTTTCAAAGCCATAAATTTCCCAGACGATGAAAAGAAGGAGGAATGTTTCAGACTTGATGTGATACACAGTACCATTCAGAACTCCAAAGCAATGCAAAGTTCTACTGATAAACTTAAAACATGTCAATTGCCTGTGGAGCCTGAAGATAAAGCGTCTTTTGTACTGAAAGAGCCAATTCTTGCACAACAAGCAACAGGAGAGAGAAGATCCACCAGCTCAACGAATTGGAGGAATTTCACAAACAGCCTTTTGAGGATGCCAAATTATACAAAGAAAAGGCAAAGAAAAGACATGATGAGAAATTAGTGCGCATACAACTGGAACCAGGGCAAAAGGTACTGTTAAACAAATCAAGGGGGAAATTCTTCCCTTGGAAGCCAAAATCACGGTGGTCAGGTCCATTTGTGATCACCAAAGTTTTACCAGATAGAGCCGTTGAGATACATAATCATGACTCCAACAAAACTTTCAAGGTTAAAAACAGGCGTGTCAAGCACTACTGGGGAGAACCGTTGGAGCGACAAAAAGAAAGTGTCACACTTTCAGATCCAGCATAAAGTTCAGGCAGTCACGTCTAGCTGACGACTTAAAACTTAGCGCTCGCAGGGAGGCAACCCATGCAATTTGTGTATAAATTGTGATTTGGTATAATTTAATTTTGTGTGTTTAGTTTTTGCAGTTTAAGACATTTCAAGATGGAAGAAGCTCTCGCAAGTTTTCACAAGCAATTTCCTTCTCTCCCTCAAAAATCTCTGATGAAAGTTTACAAAGCTCGCTTGGAACGAATGAGACTACTAATGATCAAAGGTATTCCTACTGATATTTGTTGGGTAATCGAAGCACGTATCCGTCTAGCAGGTGAGTTTTCTGAGACTTGTAGTTCTTATTTACCTGGTTTTGGAAGAAGCACCTATGCAAAGAAACGTAGAGCTAAGCAAATAGGTGTTTGTTACAAATGTGCGCGTTGGAATTGCAATACTCGTTGTCGTTCTTTAGGAATGGTGTCCGATAATCGTGAAGATAAAATTAAATTCATTAGGGATGGCTTGAGTAAGGAGTCTTTAGATGATATTTCTTCGACTCTTGAGACGCATCCCAGTGGATATGTTCATATAGCCATTCACAAATTACACACACAATTCCAAAAAGAAAGACAACAATTAAGTCTAGGGAATCTGACTCAAAAAGACCCTGTTTGCCAATTTATAAGAAAATTGGATTGGAAGCTTGTTCCTGACGCATAGATGTCAATCAAGCCGTTACTTTTCTTGTACATATTATATCTCTTTGTCTTTTTCTAGTAATTGATTTGTTTTATTGTTTTCTCCGACAGGATCCAGATCTTGTTGACTATCACAATCTATTTTATTATTTTGCTACTAATCGTCATTCGGAAGATACTTGTGCTATTATTTTATTCACCCTTTTCAGGTACTATAAATTCAACTCATCATTGCACTTTTGAAGACATCCATAGTTAAAAAAAATGGAAGCCACTTCAAGAAGACGAGTTGAAAATATTTGTGTGTTTTGCGGTAGTACTGTTGGTACTAAACCACAATACATAGAAGCAGCACAGGAATTGGGTCGAGTCTTAGCAGCAAGGAATATGCATTTAATATATGGCGGAGGCAATCTTGGACTAATGGGGATCGTTTCAAAGGCCGTACAAGAAGAAGGCAGTCATGTTTTGGGAATCATCCCAAAACCTTTGGCAGAGTCAAATCTTATTGGATCATCAAACGAAGAGGAACTGATCGTGCCAGGTATGTCTGAACGACTTGTAGAAATGATTAATCGTGCTGATGCTTTTATTGCTTTGCCAGGTGGCTTGGGTACATTAGAGGAAATTTTTATAGTTCTATCTTGGGCGAACCTGAACATACACCAGAAACCGCTTGGACTGCTCAACGTTGATGGATTTTATGATTTTCTTTGTGTGTTTCTTGATGATGCTCGGAGAAATGGGTTCGTGTCAAAACCTATGAAAGAACTCTTTTTTACTGCTAGGTCTGCTCCAGATCTACTTGACCAACTCATAGCCTATGTACCACAAGTTGACCCTATCATTTCAAAGATAAAATGGTCTGATGATGATCGTGGTAAGAGACGTCGGATTAATCTGGATCTTAACCTTTAAATTTTTTGTAGAGTTTCAGCTAACCAGGTATTATCTTCTTAATTCTCCTTTTATCTTGTTTGTATTGTGTTTTTATTTTTAGTCCAAAATTTTTCGAAAAATACAAAAAAATTAAAAAATTCAAAAACAAAGGGCATATTTAAAGCTAGGTGATGGTTTGGTGTCTTCCTTCACTCACTACCTTTTTATAAGGAAAAGCTGTGGAGGCACCTAGATAATCATTCACTTGTAGCGTGTTGTGACAGACTAGTTTGGAGGACTCGTTGTTTATTCCTGACAACAAGCGATAAGAGCCTAAGGGGCTTGGGTATTTAAGTGAGCCTCGCTCCACCTTCCCTCTGGGGAATCTACAACGGGAAGTCCATTCGACAGTTAGTCACACACCATAAATTCGTTGGCACGTACCATAAGGTATAAAAAAGGTGCGTTCACTTGGTCGCTTGAACCCTTGAGTGGGGAGTCCTAATTGTGAACAATCCTTCGTCAGCAAGAGCCTTTGAAAAAAAAAAAAAAAAAAAAAACACATGTAAATTATAGTTTTATGACTAGTAGAAATATGTGGTTGTTATGTTGATTAAAAAGATGAAATTGGTAAGAAATAGCTGTGTAAGGAATTTCCACTCCTGAGACGTATTTCAAACCTAATTCAAAACAAGTTAATTTTTGTTTATTCACTTTTGAATTATTTAATCTGTAAGTTCTCCATAAAACTGACTAAAATGGATCTTCATATACTTAGTTGGCAGATATTATCAACATGCATAGTAACATACAGACATGAGCTAAAAATTGAAAAGTTTGTAATATTCAGTGCTCTAGTTCATTTGGAGGAAACATCTAAAAAAAGGATGGAATAAAAAAAAAAAAAAAAAAAAACATAAAACATCTGAGATTCGAGTTATTAAGTCTGTAAGGGTATTTTAATACCTAGTGCCCTAAAACCAACTGGTTTGGGAGTCATTGGCCCAACACTCGCTACATGGATCAAAAAGATGATAGAAAATAAATATATATTCTGAAGTCTGAGTAATTAAGTCCTTAGGGGTGTCTTAACACCTGATGCCCTAAAGCCAACTGGTTTGGGAGTCACCGACCTAAAGCTCGCTACATAGATGGAAGATATTGTATATAAATAAAAAATAGAGAAAAGAAAAAAAATCAAAGAAAAAATCAGAAAAATCAGAAAATTTATTCCATTACTACAAAAGGTGTGAAATCTGATAGAACTTTAGGACAAAAATATTACTCTCTTATCAACTGCACTTATGACCGTTGTGGGCAAAAATGAGTTGTTTAATATTTTGTTGGCTGTGTATATGAAGAATGGTAAATATAATCGGAGAATTTACTTATTCAGTAATTTAGAATGAAATAAAACAACTAATAAACTTGGAGTAGAAGTTTCACCTAATTAGTCACTAACTTCTTTATTCTATTTTCTCTTGTCTTTTTGCTTTTGTGTGCATTAGTTTCACTATCTTTTTACTTTTATAAAATGTTTGTGGGTATCATTGCTGTAAACCCTCACGAGACTACAACTCGTCCACTAGGGACACCTAGGGGTTTAAAGGCTTGCTGCATATGCTAAATGCAATCGTGATCCCTACGAAAGTGGCTTAGTTAAATTTACTTTGTTATTTTATTTTGCTCGAGGACTAGCAAAATGTTAGGTTTGGGGGTGTGATGAGTGATAAATGTATCACTATTTCCCACTCATTTAACTTAATATTTTGTATAGTTTCTTGAGTTTTGTGAATATTTTGATGTGTTTTGTGTTATTTTGTAGATAAATAAAGTTTCAGGACATTCTAGAGGTGATTTGGAGCAAAACTGTGAAATTTGGTGAAATTTGGCAAAAAGGGTATTTTGGTAATTTTGGACGTCCCGACACCGAGGGTATTTTGGTAATTGCACCACCATGCCACATGTCAAAGATTCAACGAGCCGTCATTTTTAGCACACCATGCCACGTGTCGAAAATTCAGCGATCCAAAAAAATAATAATAAAAAAATAAAAATCAGAAAAATAATTATAAAATAAAAATCAGAAAAATAATAATAAAAAATTAGATTTTTTTGCCTATAAATAGATTTCGAATTTTTAGTTTCAAATGTACCTCTTCCTCTGAAATCCTTATAAATAAATTGAGAGTTCTTCATATTTTCTTCTTTTATTCAGTTTTATTTACGCTTTGTAGTAGTAATTCTATCCATCCATGAGGGGGTAAAGTCTCTATGCTGAGGTAATAAGGTAATTCTTTTACTTTTACTATTTAGATTAATCTCCCTTAAAATATAATATATAAACTATTTAAAATCTGAATTAATAAAAAGATACCGCCATTCTAGGTCGGTTGGTTATTCAATTTAAACTGGTTAAACCTGACTTAATGAGGATACCGCCATTCTAGGTCGGTTGGTTTAAATTTATATTTCTGTTCCGCCTTATGGCTGATATATTTGAATTTGACTTAATCAGGATACCGCCATTCCGGACGGTTGGTTTAAAATATCACAAGTATATATATATTATTATTTTATGGGAGATATCTAAATAGTATATAGTATAAGTTATTTCCTTTTATCTTAGCATTTCATTTCTTTTTATTGCAATTCATTATTCTACAATTACTTTTCAGCAATTTAATTTTATGTCTTTTAAGTTTTTATCAGCTTTAACTATGTATTGTAACTAAGTTAAATATCTAGGGTTGTGATAAAATCTAATATCACTGGTTTAAAAAAGGGTTAGATTATAGTTTGGGTAATTAAAGAGTTATATGTTGAGTCATAATCTTAATGCTTTTTATTAACTGGCCATTAATAAAATTGACTAAATAAAACTTAAAATGAACTAGACATAGAGATTTTAAGTTAAAGACCACAGACTTAACAACCCACGATCTTCTTTAAGGATAGATAAACCTTTAATAGATTTCCTTACAGGATAGGAATATACCTGTTGGGCGGGGGTAATCATAATTGGAATTCAATCTTAATGAATCTAGGTAATTTAATTGACATAGACATATGGTTCAATTTGATTATTCTAGGTATTTGTAAATGATCGTTCGAAAGAGGCTTTTACATAATTTAGTATTCCAGATTAATAACTCAATATTTTACCCAACTATGATTTAACTACTTCATCATTTAATAAGTATTGGAGAATTCACAACCCTAGATAGTTTTAATTCTCATTAATCTACTCTCAATTCTTTTACTTGTTTTAAATTTAGAATCATTGTCATTTTAATCAAACAACTTGTTAGATATCAGTAATCACTTAACCTCATAAAATTAATAGAATAGGTAATAAGTCCTCGTGGGATCGATATGTTTTTATACTACTTGAACGATACGTGCGCTTGCGTTTAACGTGTGTGATTACGCCGGTCATATATCCGGCTAATCGATCCAAACACTCAGCCATATACCGTCTTCTTTAACTTATTGCATGCTTAGTCATTTTTACGTTATGTTCGCCATTAGTACTTTGTGCATGTTAGTTTCTTTGTTTGGTTACTTTATGCATGCCTCTTGTTTGCTTGTTTTGATCCTTGAAGGATATCTAGTCAGAATATTACATGTCTGACTGAACATTCCTGAGATATGTATAGCTGACCATATGTCCCTCTTTGGTATATTGGATGCAAACCCATACATAAATTCCATAACCAATCCCGAATTGACTGTAATATGATATGTACTCGTGATACAATTCCACGTATCATTAGGAATGGCTATACACAAGACTGGTCTTCTACAGAATGAGATTCATTTTACTACCGCAATAGGTATCTAGTTAGTTTATCTTATCATGTATTCTGTAATCGATTTATCCCTATTACTACCCGTGCATGATTCTGTGATTTCCTGGGTCTATGTTTTTGCGATACATATCCAGCCAAACTTTTAATAAGTTCGACCGAACATATATTGTGCACGGAATATTCGGCCATACCTCTTCGAAGCCAGGTCGATACACACTAGTTTATTTACTGTCTTATCTCCATTTTTTTTGCTTCATAGTCTTCTTACTATCGCTAAGCTATCATTGTTTTATTAGTACTATTAGTTATACATGAACTTAGAACTTCATGGTTTATTGTATATCTAGCCAGACTTATTATAATTCCCGATGAATGTCAGGCTAGGCTTCCATGAAGCTAGGCCAACAAGAATATGTATTGTTTTGTCACTGTTTCTCATTTTGTTTATATATTATTATGATTTTTCCTTAAGTACGTTCCCATATTATTTTGTTTTTCCGGTTTCTGTTTATTACGTTATGGTTCTTATTGCTTAATGACTATCTTGTTTATTACGGCTCATTAAGCTATTCCATTTTACAGTTTCTGTTTACTGCTTTATTATTTATATTACTTAATTACTATTCTGTTTATTTTAGTTTTATCTCCCCCACACTATATGTGTTTTTTCTGTAATGAGTATGATCTTGTGTTTCCGATCTACAGAGAAGAACTGACCAGACTTACATTAAGTCCGGCCAGAAGTTTTTGATACCATGAATATTTGGCCGACTATGGCTATGTCCAGCCAGGCTTCTCCGAGGCCAGGCTTATGAAAATACCTACTCTGGTTCACTTGATTATCATTTTGATATTCTGAACTTTTGTATTTATCTGTTTTTATTTACTATTTTATTATTAGTGTGCTTTTGTATGCTTAAACTATTTTTACATGATTATGTATTATCAGACACGTCTATACCTCTCTTTGAACCTAAATATTATACTGGCATCAATAAAGAGACTGTTTCGAACCTAAACAAGTTTAAGGTCAGTCCTTGCGAGAGTGTAGTGGGACCTTACATCATTCTCAGTGTCTTATACTAGGTGACGACTTCTTCATTTTCCTGTTAGTCCTCTATGAGTTATCCGTACTCTCTACGGGCTGCGAGCCCAACAGTGTCGTGGTCGCCGGTATTATAGGCATAGCGGTAAACCCCACTACACTTCTACATATGGCGAATCCATTGGGGGATAGAGAATCAGCCCTAAAATATATGCCTTGTAGTGTTTATGGGAAGATTAAGGTTAACCATGTCTTTATCTTTTGCATACCCTTTAAACCTCAATGACGTTGTATATCAAGAAATAACTTTCACTCAAGGCAGTGGATTGGTATGTGATGATAACCATCACTTATTGGCACGTACCCTAGGGTATTAAAAAGGTACCTTCATTTGTCGATTAAACCCTTCGGTGGGGAGACCTCGTTATGAACAAACCTTCTCCAAAGAGAGCCTAAGCTAGAACCCTTGATAAGCTCACATGTAAGGCAATAGTCATTTTCCTATAGGAATATGCCACTCTAATGCTTTTATTTAGGCTTTAACCATTTGAAGTCATTTGATCTCTTTACCGTGAAATATAAACTTATTGGGCCTTTCATTGGAAAAAGTTTATATTTCACGATAATTGGGTTGAGCACTTTTAAATGTCAATAAGCCACCTTGTATGAAAATATTATTGAGCCTAAAATGTTTAATTATAATCCAAAAGTGCCAAAACGCGAGTCTGATACCCGTACTGGCTTTCATCCAGAAAGGTACGCCTTATTTTTGTCCATTTGGATATTCTTAAATGTTTCTAAGCCCATCCCAAATAAGCATGATTTTTAAGGTTCTAATTCTTCATTTTTAAACAATGGCACAACCCATATATTAGGTTTAGTTATTTATAAATGGGCGGCTTTTGTATTTTAACGATGGAATGGAACCAAGGTAGCCAAGGTTTACCTTTTTGCACATGAAAGAATGAGGTTGTGTACCCTCTATTCGTGCATAAGCTAAACCAAACCTATGGAATATATTGGACTTACCACGTGTGTGAGAGAAATAAGGTTGGAATGATTTATGTTGATGTTTAGACGCACCATGCATCTCATGTATCACATGCATACATGCATCATACTAACCCCTTTTTGATAAAGCCATCATAGCGAGATGTTGGGTTAGAGAGGAAGGCATATTAGTCAAGAATACGTCAGCAAATTTAGAAATAGCCAACAGTGACAGATCCCATGTAGACCAGTTGGAATCAATCGTGAACCAAATGACATAACAACTACAGAACTTAGCCAATGTTATTGCCAAATTGACCACAATTCAGACTGCAGTGGCTGAAACTAGTGAGAAGAGGCATGAAAAGCCTGATAGTTTGACAATTGAAGAGATCCTTACTTTGGATAACGACGAAGATATGGTTGAATATGCTATTGGCAAAATGGCCAATTCCTAAGCTGAGGACAAACTCTAGAAATTGAAGGAGCAAATGAAGTCGATGGCCTAAAAGATGAATGGCAAACAAGAATACTTTTTATATTACAACGCTATGGCATTCAATGAGCATTTGTCTTCTTCATTTAGAATGTCAGAAATGGTAAAGTTCAACAAGAACGGGGACCCAAAAGTACGTGTCTCTGATGAGTGCTGCTGGCTTGACCAAGCATCAGGTCTTGAAAAATGTTTGGGGTATCTCTTGAGGGGGCACCGATAGTGTTGTAACACAGCCTAGGGAATAATGTGAAAGATGATTGGAGGGCTTTGGCAAAAGCCTTTCTAAATCAATATGTCACAAACATGGAGATTGACCTGTCACTTCATGACTTAGAGAACACCAAACAGAAATAAGAGGAAAGCTTCAAAGACCATGTTGACTGCTAGAGAAGCTAGCTGCTGAAGATGCAGACAAGACCATCAAAAAATGATCAGGTCAAAATAATTATCAAAGGAACTAAATCCTCTATCTACAACAAATTAAGGTGAATGACCTCGATAATGTCTACCTTTAGGCAGCTGGAAGAAATAATGATAAATACAAAGAGAAAGTAGAATCTAAGAAGCCATGTAGGGTAATGATTGATCCGAAAAAAGCTTCGACCATGCTGTAACTAGATTCCAAATCATCATTTGCATCATGCAATGACTCTTTGTTCAATGACGATAAAACTTAGTCTTTCTCAAGAATATTATGTCTCTCGAAAAGTAAGTATGTTTAAATCCTTAAGGCAATTCTTTAACTTTGGAATCACTTAACAAAATGCCATCCAAATATTGCACACTAAAACTTGTACTTAAAATTATATTGCTTGCTAAGAAAGAATTTATGTTTGCACAATTTATTGAGATGGACAAAACACTTGGCACTCATTTGACTCCCTTCTAAAATTAAGGCTGAGATGACACTAAGTTAATGAGATGACGCAAAAAAAAAGAGAAAACAGTAAGGAAAAGAAAAAGGTGAATCCCGAAAACTACTTCGTTGTTTGAATTGTTTAGTAATCAAATTTTTCGTGAACCCATCAGGTTCTTTTGCATCAAATGATGGCTCAACTGTTGAGTATGGAAAACAACTTTAGTTGATGAAATTGTTAAGTAATCAGGGGCTCGCATCACAAATATGAAGTCTTTGTAACAAAAGATAATTTGACAACCTAAGGAAGCTAGGGAATAAAGATAAACCCTATATAAAATAAACTTTTACAAAATTCTAAAATCTTGTTGATCCTTAACTAGATGCTAGCTTATATAGGCAAATGAAAGGATAAAATAAACTAAAGTGTCAGCCTTAATTTACATCTAGCGCCACCATAAACCAATCTAGTATTGCACGTAGTTCTTTGTACATGGATAACACACAGACATGGATAAGCATTCGAAAGGTAAACCTTTTGTTGGAGTTGAATTTTAAATTTAGACAATGCTCATACTTTAAAAAGAGTCAGGATTTTGTGAAGAAAATGTTTGAGAACATGCAGAGAATCATTGCGTGATAAAAGAAATTTCGAAAGCAAAATCTATGATTTGAGAACCTCAAGGAACAACCTGGATAAAAGGCGAGATGAAACCTGATAATATCTCCACAAAAGAGCATCATGACTCATACAAGCCAAAGAATGGATAGGCTGTTGGATTTGGTGCTCGAAGCGTTAAATTATGTTGTATTTATTGTAAATACGATGTACATTATATTTTATTAGGAATAAAATTAAGTAATTTTCATCAATATAATCTTATAAATGGTAAAGGCGTAAAAAACCTTAAAATAAATAGTTGTGATATAATTGCAAAAACATCGTAATTGTTACTGAGAAATGCCACAATATGATTCATTCTTAAGATGTTTCTGGTCAAGGATTACATATGTGTTCGGTTAGTAAACCAATGAGACCGGTATGTATCATATATTAGAATTGTTCTAATGGTTTATCTCAGTAAACCATGAGTCTTGGGAGACTCATATAGACACGTAGGTATTTATTGGATAAATACTGAATGACTCATTCGAAGATTCCTGATAGATGGTACACCAACGTCAATAAGAAACTTTACGAGTCGAATAGCATATTAGCTCATTTGACTTGTGATACCATTGTGGATATGTGAGATATCCTTCATACTTTGATGGCAGTCACGTCAATGATCTTTTTAGATTAGACCTCAGCCTGTTCGTCGGGTATTGAGTGATACTCATGATATCATGTGATGTATCCATAGAGGATCTGTCAGTCCCGTGAACGAGATTTAGGTGTCCAATTTATGATTCATTGAAATCCTTGGCCGATGTATGATTCAGAAACTAGTTCCGAATATATATTGAAGAAACATAATTATGTTGTGCCACCTGAATTGTTCATAGCAGAGATTTGACGTTTAATCTATATCTTCGGAACTATTCGGATAACCTATGACAAAAGGATTATATATATGTAATGAATTCGACTTGGATGGTTCAATTCGATTATTTATGGTCGTCGTAATTTGTGAGTGGACAAATTACGGACATGGAAATGGTTTCCATGACAGATAAACTTGAACCTAGAGATTCCCAAAATATAAAGTGTACTCATTGAGCACTTGGGCAATTAATTATTGGATAAGATTAAAATGTGTCAAATTCATGGGCCATAAAAAACAAATTGCTAATTTTTGTTGAAAAATTGCCAAAAAATTCGGCCACATGTAAGAAAATATATAAAATGAAATTGTTTCATTTTTTCTTGGCTTGGCCATTTTCTCATGTGTTGAGAGCAAAAGAAAAATTAGATTATGGTTTTGAAACAAAGCTATCAACACCAAGGTGAAGAAATTGGAGAAAATTAGAACTTAAAATTAAGGTAATATTAAGTTTATAATTTTTATTTTCTTAGTTTTGTGTTTAAGCATGTGAAATATGTATGAGATATGTATATTGCATGTTTAAATTATATATATATATATCTAGGATATATATTTGAATCAAAACTTGGTGTTGGATGCTTAATTAACCTTAATATATTTTTCTTATTAAGCATGTGAAAATGATTAATTAAGGAATTAATCTAAAATTAAAATTGACATTCTAGAGTGATATTACCACTCTAATATTGCCTAGACTTGTTCTTGGAACTTTGTATTGTGGTGATTAAATTTGGTGTAAATTAATTGGATTAATTTTTTGATTAAATTGAATTTTGGCATGAAAATGGACAAAAAACAAAGTCTGGATCAGATCTGATTTTGGATGTTAAAACATAATATTTTTCATGTAAAAATATGTTGTATGAATGATTTTGAATGTGTATTGGGTAGTGGATAAATTTCGGAAATTGTTCTGGGGCGAAAACACGAGAAAACGGTGAAATTCACGTCGAAACGGGCTCAACGCGTGCCAGCTGTGAACCCAGTGAATTGGGAACTGTTCGAGAAGCCCAAGGGCTGATCGAAAACTGCTCGAGTGACCGGGTTGCCCCGGCTCGGCTGATGAATACATCAAGGTGACGCAGCAGGATAAACTTTTGCCTCGATGGTGAAAAGTTAGGTTTGTTGGATATCCTTCGAATTCCAAAGGATATCAATTCTATGAACATGAGCATCGAAATGTGTTCGTAGCTCGTTTTGCCAGATTTCTTGAAGAAGAATTATTGGCAAAAGATGGTAATCATAGAAGGGTTGAACTTGATGAATTCCAACATATAGATGACAGACCGATAGAGGAATCACATGTTCAGACAGAAGCAGAACCTTCTAATTTCACTCTCTGTAGGTCTACTAGGATATCGAGACCTCATGAGTGATTGTATTTGATACAAGACAAGAGTCTCGATGTACTCCTTGTTGAGGAGACTGATTCGTATACCTACAGAGAAGCAATGTTAGACATTGATTCTGCTAAATGGCAGGAAGCCATGAATTTCAAAATAGACTATATGCATCAGAATCGAGTATGGGACTTGGTTCCACTTCCTGAGGGAATTGTTCCCGTAGGTTGTAAATGGGTTTACAAAAGGAAGCGTGGGCCTATTGGAAAGTTGAATGGTTTTTCTCTGGGGGTCGTGGTTTGCGACAAGGTGATCCTATGTATCCTTATCTTTTTGTGTTGGCTATGGAAGTTCTCATGGGCTTACTTCATAATATGGCTCTTGATCAGGGTTTCAAGTTTCATTTGCGCAGTTCAAATGACTGTCTCACTCATCTCTATTTTGTAGATGACCTTATGATTTTTTGTAAGATGGATGCCTCCTCGGTCTCTTTGATCAAGGATTGTCTTCGGCAGTTTATGGGTTTATTAGGATTGGTTCCTAACCCATCTAAGAGTCATATTTTCTCCTCCGGTATCTCCTATACTCTTAAGGATCAGTTGCTTCTTATTTTAGGTTTCCGTGAGGGTGTCCTTCCAGTGCGATATTTGGGAGTTCCCTAGATTTTTAAGAAGCTATGGGCTTCAGACTGTGCTTCTCTTCTTGAGCGTATTGTTGGGCGTGCTAAGAGTTGGAGTAGTAGGTTTCTTTCGTTTGCGGGGAGGCTTCAGCTCATCAAGTCAGTTCTGTTCTCCATTCAAGATTATTGGTCATCCTTATTCATTCTTATTAAATCCGTTATTAGGAAGGTGGAGAAGACTCTCAGATCCTTATTTTGGAAGGGTAGTGTGCTTTTTTCCTCATGGGCGAAAGTGGCTTGGTGTAGAATTTGTTTGCTTCTGGAAGAGGGGGGCTTGGGGTTTAAGAGTTTGGGTACTTGGAATAAACACGCAACTGTTAAGCATTTATGGTTTCTCTGTTCTGGTAAGGTCTTTCTTGGTCGCATTGGGTTCAGTCTTACCTGCTTCGGGGGCGTAGCTTTTGGGAGGATTTAGGTCCTAGAGATTGTTCCTGGAACTAGAAGAAGATTTTGGAGCTTCGGTCTTGGGCTCGTCGGAGGATGAGGTTTAGGATTGGTAATGGTGAGAATACATTCCTGTGGTATTCTGAATAGTTGATCTCGGCTAGACTCGCAAGCACTTGATCACGGGATCTTAGTGGTGGAAGCCTGAGTAGTCGGCAAGATGACTAGTTGAAGAGATGATGGATCAGTGAATGACCGTTTGCCTAGATGTCCATCCTGGTTTACTTATGTTATGATATATGATATGGTTGGAAACAAAGAAAAAAGTCTCTGAAAAGAAAAGAAAAAATAGACCGCCTATAACCGATAAGCGTGAAGCTACCCATGGGTGAGTATTAGGACCACCATGAGGAGAAATGCTACCTTAAAGGATAGGTGTGTCGAAAAAAAGAGAAAGAAAGAAAAAAAAAGAAAAAAAGAAAAAAAGAAAAAAAAAGTTCAAAATGAAGAGAAAGAGACAAGAGAAAAAAAAGAAGAAGAAAGCAATATCATGTTGAGTATGAGGAAGTGATCACCGAGTGTGATCAAGACATCTAGGTTGGTTAAACCCACTGATCCGATTCTCCGAGAAAAAATCATCGAGTTGGCTTACTTAAGGATTAAGCTGCGAAAGAGCCTTGGTACACACACACTAGGAGTCTAGTTCAGATCACTCATTCATACGAGCGGATCTAAGTGTATTAAGTACTTTGAAGGTTCTCTGGTTTCGACGCGAAGCATCCGTTGAGGACGAAAATATGTTTAGCTATCAGGATTATCTCATGAAAGGCAATACGGTATGTTGGAATGAACCATCACATCACTAGTATCAGTTTTGTGGATGAGTCACAGGGTCGTGACCCACATCAATAGCAGTTTTGGGATGCGTCCCAGGGTCGAGGCCCACACATCAGTAGCAGTTTTGGGATGCGTCCCAGGGTCGAGGCCCACACATCAGTAGCAGTTTTGGGATGCATCCCAGAGTCGAGGCCCACACATATCATCAACAATTTTGGGGATGAGTCCCAAGATCGAGGCCCACATCAGTATCAGCTTGGGGGCGAGGCCCACATCAGCATCAGTTTAGGGGTGAGGCCTAGATCCAAATCAGTTTGGGGGCGAGGCCCATATCAGTATCAGTCTGTGGGCCGAGGCCCACATCAGTATCAGTTTGGGGATGAGTCCCAGGGTCGAGACCCACATCAGTAGCAGTTTTGGGATGTGTCCCAGGGTCAAGGCCCACACATCAGTAGCAGTTTTAGGATGCGTCCCAGGGTCGAGGCACACACATATCATCAGCAATTTTGGGGATGAGTCCCAGGGTCGAGGCCCACATCAGTATCAGTTTGGGGGCGAGGACCACATTAGCATCTGTTTAGGGGCAATGCCCATATCCGCATAAGTTTGGGGGCGAGGCCCATATCAGTATCAATCTGTGGGCCGAGGCCCACATCAATATCAGTTTGGGGATAAGTCCCATGATCGAGGCCCACATCAACATCGGTTTTAAGGATGAGTCCCAGGGTCGAGGCCCACGCATCAGCATCAGTTTTGGGATGCGTCTCAGGGTCGTGACTCACATTGTCAGCGGTATTGGGATGCGTCCCAGGGTCGTGGCCCCCGTTGTTGGTTGCAGTTATTGGGATGCGTCCCAGGGTCGATGGCCCCATGCATCATCAGTTTTGGGATGCGTCCCAAGGTCGTGACTACATTGTCAGCGGTATTGGGATGCGTCCCAAGGTCGAGGCCCCCGTTGTTGGTTGTATTTCCGGGATGCATCCCAGGGTCGAGGCCCCATACATCATCAGTTTTGGGGATGTGTCCCAGGGTCGTGACCCACATTGTCAGCGGTATTGGGGTGCGTCCTAGGGTCGAGGCCCCTGTTGTCCGTTACAGTTATTGGGATGCGTCCCAAGGTCGAGGACCCACTGTATCAACAGTTGTAGTTCCGGGATGCGTCCCAGGGTCGAGAACCAACTACATTGTCGGTTACAGTTAATGGGATGCGTCCCAGGGTCGAGGCCCGCTGCATCATCAACTCCGTTCGGAGCAGCAGGCAAGTTAGGTGGTAGCTGTCGAGCCAGGTAAGTAAAAATGCATTGCATAACTTTTATAGGATTGTCATTGTGACAAACTACACAAGTCCCATCAAAGTGGGGGCGACTGCAGGCACTGCATTTTTACATACAAGTCCCGATGATGAGTCTCACATGGAGACACTGCCTCTTTAAATTGTGGAAGTCGCGGGAAATAGACGTCGGAAGGGAAGAGTCAGAAATTGACACCTTGGTGGATTTAATTCGTTTGTTTAGCTTCGGGTTTGCTTGTTGGACCTCTGTTTTAAAAAACACATCCCTAGCGCAAAACCAAAACCACAAGCCCACCTAGCCCAAGCCCATCAAATCACATCCAATAATAATTAAAACATTTAAAACACTTGTCAAAAATTAAATTAAATTAAATCAAATAAAATTTAAATAAAATCTATTCCTAATTAAATAAATCACCTAACAATTTAAAGATATTCCCCACCAAAATTACATAATTTATTTCCCCTTTTAAATTAATTAAGTACATCCCTATTTGCTTGATTTGTTTCCAAACATAGAAAAATCCCATGCACAAAGAAAACCCTAATAGCCTCACACGTCCCCTCTCTTTCTTCTCTCACTCCCATGCACGGCTTCCCCCTCGCTCTCTCTATATAAACAACAACAAACCCTAAACACGAGGCCTCTCATTGATCACTCACAGCCCCTTCCAACAAAACCAAAACATCCTCACGTCCCTCATACAACTCACCCCCTTCAAACAGCCGAAACCCTAAACTACTCACAGACCTCACGTAGCCAACAGCTCATTCATCTTCACAAAAATAATCATAAACCTTCACCGAACTGCCCTCACCTTCACTCCCACAATTGCCTTCAACCCACACCCAAACTGCTTTCTATCCACGCACAAATTACAACCCACTAACCTTCTTCAAGTCACAAAACCTGCTCCCTCATGTACCCTTTAAAACCAGCCTCACGCTCACGCATTACCCTGGAAACCAGCCTCACGCTCACGTATAAAGCCCTCTCAAAACAGCCTCAACTACGCACAAAGAAAGCCACAAATAACACCCACAATAGCCCCTAAATCAACGCCAAAGCTCCCCCCCACACGGCCTAAATCAACGCCATAAAGAGCCTCACAAACTGCCTCTCATTCACCGAATAAAACAATCCACACAGCCCTTCTAACCACTGAAAATACCACTGAAACCCGCCCTTGAAACACCGAAAACAGCCCCTGAAACCACCCCATGAAACACCGAAAACAACCCTTGAAACCAGCCCCTGAACCACCGAAAACATCCCTTGAAGTTAGCCCCTGAACACGTCTGAAGACCCCTGAAACTGCCCCTTACTTTCATGCCAAACTCCCTTTCAGCAGCCCCTGAAACAGTCCCCTATTTACCTCAATACAGTGACCAGAAAATACAGCGAAAAAAGTAGTGAAACAGAGTGAAAACAGCAGCCCAAACAGTAAAACAACGAAGGAAAATGTTGAACCAGTGAACCGGAAGAGTTGCAGAGCATCAACCCTTCCGAAAACCGCATACCGCACTTTCGAGAGACGGCTAAAGAGGTTAGTCCTGAGGGCACCTTCTTTATTTATTATCCTTTATTTTCATTTATTTTAGTACTTTATTTCATATGAGTATTGTGGATTGGTGCATGATGTGATTTCCGGATGAACGAAATATGTGTTCTATCTTGGGGTATATCGGATGGAAACCCGGACATAAATTCCGTAGCCGAATCTGAATAGACAGTATTACGGTTTGCACTCGGGATACAATGCCACACACCACTTGAGAGATTCATATGTTTCGTTTCATCCAACCTTGCGTTTTAAGGATGATTAGTCGTTAGTATGTTATTTATTTTTAAGCATGATTTAGTCGTTAGTATGTTATTACTTTCTGCATGTTACTTATTTATGCATGGTAATGTAATGCGCATGGGCAAATCAAGTCGGATTAAAGGTCCTCCGTTTTGAGGGATGAAAAGCCAAATGGCTACCTTTACCACAATATTTTGCCGCGCCGGACGAAGTATGTTTGATTGAATGTGAGATATGTTTAATCGGATATACGTAGTTCCACAATATTGTCTCATTCATTTGTATGCATTGTAATATAATGCGCATGGGCTAACTAGGGTGGATTAAAGGTCCTCTATTCGAGGGAAATGCCTGAAGGCTACCTTTACCACGATGTTTTACCGCGCCTTTTATTATGTCATTTACCCTTTGCATAACATTGTTTTATTTATGCATGCATTGCATTCTAGTGGTCATGGGCTGACTAGAGTGGATTAAATGTCCTCTATTCGAGGGAAATGCCTAAAGGCTACCTTTACCACGATGTTTTGCCGCGCCAGACGAGGTACACTCGATTGAATGTGAAATGTGTTCAATCGGGCATACAAGGTCCCATATTATTTATTTGTTTATTCATGTATTGATAATTTAATGCGCATGGGCTAGCTAGGGTGGATTAAAGGTCCTCTATTCGAGGGAAATGCCTAAAGGCTACCTTCACCACGATGTTTTGCTGCGCCGGACGAAGTGCACTCGATTGAATGTGAAATATGTTCAATCGGGCATACTAGGTCCTACATCGTGTATTTTTTCACCCATACATGTGTTTGTGTCATTTCGGATGCCATTTTGGCAATCTCGTTCGAACGCGTTTCCAAACGCTACACGAACGTATGCATTTTATCTTGTTTCCCTTCGAACGCGTCTCAGAACGCTACTCGAACGCGCATGTATATTATTGTATCATGCATCAGGTCTCATCCCGTTCGAATGCGTTATCAAACACTATACGAAACCCGACATTCTGTTTATCGTTCGAACGCATTATCAAACTCTACTCGAACGCTTGCATTCTGTTTACCGTTCGAACGTGTTTATGAACGCTACATAAATGCGCACACAGTGGACATATTCCTTCATCATGTTTCGTGCATGTTTGTTCCCTTATTTATTCCCTTCCCCATCATATGCTTAGTTAGTTCTCTTTAATATTTATGCCTTTACCGTTATTGTTTATTTATATTTTCCGCATTTATTTATTCGATATGCTCATGAGACTGTGTGCTTGCTTTTATTATCAATGCCTTTATAGTTGCTATTAGTTACGTTATTGCACTTTATTGCTTAATACGTTCATGAATTATGTATTTTGCCTTCATTTCTTTCATCTACGATTATGGGTGTGCAAACTTGCATGTTGCTTAAATTATCTGGTACGTGTTGCATGAGATTTGGTTGTACTATTGCATAAATCCTTTCATTACAAGTGGCATAAGTAAGGGACCATTTCGAACCCAACGGTTTGAGGTCTTCCCTTGCGAAGGGTGAGTGCGACCTTAAATCATTTTCCCGGTTCACACCGGATGGCGACTCCATTTTTAGTTCTCCGGTTTAGTTCCCCCGCGGGCTATTCAGTACTCCCAACCGGGCCACGAGCCCGGGACAGCGTCGCCGATTTCTGTGTCCTACAATAGGAGCTCAATGGAATCAACTCGGGGCTAAAATGATGAAAATCAGACAAAAATAGGTAAAAATGGAATTTCATAGATCGAGTCACGACTCGCAAGACTTATGCATCGTGACTCATCAACATCATGCGCCGAAAGTAGAGCTGCGACACACGACAAAAAATATTCAACGCGTCACGATGCCCAAGCAAAACGCGTACACGTGTCAAGCATCTCAGCACGTCACAATGCGCAGGACATTCTGCGTCGCGACGCCTGCCCGAATTTTTACCTATAAATAGCAACTGATTTCATTTTCCATTTTCATAATTTCCTTAGCTTTCTTAATAAGGAACTGATGATTCTATCTTGTTTGTATATATAATTATGTAATTTTATTTTTAGTAATAATAGTTTGTGTGTTTTTATTTTTTTTATGTCTAGCTAATTTATTTTCGTTGGGATAAATGGGTGAAAATTTTAATATGATCATTTAGGTTAATCTCACTTATATTATAATATATGAATTGAATCTAACAATCTGGATTATTTAATAGCTGACTATGTTACAGCCTATATGGTCGGTTTAATGATAATATTGGATTACCGCCTATATGGTCGTTTTATATGACAATCGATTACCGCCTATACGGTCGGTATAATTGGACTAAATTGGTTACCATCTATATGACTGATTTCATATGTTTTGACATTATTAATTCCTGGGAAAGCATAACTGAGTAATAATGTCAATTTATATATTATAAAATGTAAGATTCCTAGGTTTGAAGTATTAAAAGTGGATCCCTCAACCCCATCATTTTATTTTAATATAGGGAAATGATAGAGCACAATATCCACGAGTTTAATAATTAATTTTCTTATATAATGTTTAATACATTGGCTTGTTTATTGAATCTTGACCTTAATACTTCTTGTTGACTGATCACCAATAAGATTGATGTGGTAAACGTAAAATGAACTTGGCAAATGGAATTTATGTTTCAGTCTTAGATTCAATAACACTCGATCTCACCTTTGGGATTTCCTTACAGGATAGGCATATACCTGTCCGGCGTGGGTAGCCATAATTGGAACTTGACCTTAATGAATTCAGGTAACTTAGTTAACATAGGAATATAGATTAATGAGTTACTTTGGATGTTTGCATTCGACCATCGGAAGAGGCTTTTGCATATCTTCGTGTTCCAGGTTAACAAATTAATATATTATACAAGTATAAGAGAATCAATTCATCATTAAAATAATATTGTGTGGATTGACAACCCTAGATGTTTTGTCTTTTCTTTATTTTCCTTAGTATTTTCTTTGTATATTTATTTATTTATTTTAATCAAATCCAACTTCAACCAACGAATAATCCATTCTCACCACAATTAGATAGCTGTCAATAAATAGCATCAATAATTAATAATCGTAAGCATTAAGTCCTTGTTGGGATCGATATTTTTAAACTACTTGAACGATACGTGCGCTTGCGTAACGTGTGTATTTATCACCGATCAAGTTTTTGGCGCCGTTGCCGGGACTTAATTTTTGCATTATTAATTTTGAAGCTATCTACTTGAATTGTATCTAATTTTCTTTATTTTTATTTGTAAATTTTTATTTCTTTCTTTTATTTTTCAGGTGGTTGAAAATGGATCGCTATTGGGTGATGGAAGCGTTAATAGGTGAATATACACCCCATATCTGGGAGACACAGTCCGGTTTTCTGAGGCCTGTTGTCTAACTGATTTTCAACTGTCATCACTATTCAGACGAGAAGAAGATCAATCGAGCAACAATTGAGTTTACCGATTATGCTATGATTTGGTGGGATCAGATTGTCTCTACTCGGATGAGAAACTATGAGAGACCAGTTCAGACATGGGAGGAACTTAGGGGTCTCATGAGAAAGAGGTTTATACCCGGCCATTATTATAGGGAGTTGTATCAGAAATTGAAGCATATGTATCAGGGGACCAAAAGTGTTGAGGACTATTACACAGAGATGGAGGTTGCCATAATCAGGGCAAGTGTAGTTGAGGATGCAGAGGCTACTATGGCACAATTTCTAGGGGGCTTAAATAGAGAGATTGCCAATATGGTAGAGTTGCATCATTATGTTGATTTTGAGGATATGCCTTACATGTCTATCAAGGTAGAGAGACAACTCAAGAAAAAGTCCGCATCCAGATTTGGTACTCAGGCTACTTCTGCATAGAAAATGAAGTGGGTTCCGAATGAGAAGCGTGATAGAGGCTTTGACAAGCCTAAAGGCGAGTTCAGTGGAGCCTTTAATAAGCCTAGGGCCGAACCTAGTGCCAAGGGTAAATAGGCTGCAGAACTGAGCAAAACTAGACCAAAACCTGAGGGTACACCTTCTAGAACTAAGGATGTCAACTGTTTCAAATGTTTGGGCATTGGACACTATACTTCACAATGTCCCAATAGATGTACCTTAGTGATTGATAAGAATAGTAGAGAGTTGTACTCTACTGATAGTGAGGTTGATGATGAGATGCCAGAGTTGGAGGATACTAGTGACCACGAGGGAGCTGCATACCCACTCGATAACTCGTCCTTAGTTTTCAAGCATGCTTTGAGTGCACATGTTGTAGAGGATGATAGTGCGGAGTAGAGGGAGAACATATTCCACACTAGTTGCCTTGTGAATGGAAATGGGTGTAATATGATCATAGATGGGGAAGTTGTACTAATGTTGCTAGCATAGCTTTGATTGAGCGGTTGGGGTTGAGTTGCTTGAAACACACCAAGCCTTACAAGTTGCAGTGGTTAAATGATTGTGGGGAAATAAAGGTGACAAAACATGTATTATTGAGCTTTACCATTGGGCCATACATCGATGATGTCCTATGTGATGTGATACCGATGCATTTTGGACATATTCTTTTGGGCAGGCCGTGGCAGTTTGATAAGAAGGTTATTAATGATGGGTTCAAGAACAAGTACTCCTTTCAACATTAGGGAAAACCCATTACATTATTACCACTTACACCTGCACAAGTCCATGAAGATGAAGTTAAGTTGTAACTTGAGCGTGATAAAGAGAGTGTGAGGGAAAACACCACCTTGGGTGAAACTAGTGAAAGTGGTGTATCTAGTCTGAAAAACAAAGCCAAGGACATGAAAGTTCCCAATGGCAGTGTGAGTGAACGTGAAGGGGAAACAAGAGAGAGAGTAAAAAAAAAAATTCTACATGGGTGAGGGTGAAACAAGGAAAGCTTTGAAGTCTAGCAAGCTGATGCTATTGTTAGTCTATAAGGAACCTCATCTATATTTTACTAACACTGACCCTTTACTTTTTATGTCTATTTCATCTCTTTTACAGAATTACATTGACATCTGACCGAGGACATACCTAGTGGGCTTCCACCCATTAGAGGTATTGAGCACCAGATAGACTTCACACCTGGAGCAATCATTCCCAACAAGCCAACTTATAACCCTGAGGAAACAAAGGTACTTCAGAGACAAGTTCGGGATTTGATGGAGAAAGGATATGTTAGAGAAAGTATGAGTCCATGTACGGTACCATTTCTTCTAGTTTGTAAGAAAATGGGATGTGGCGGATATGTGTCGATTGTCGAGCGATTAACAATATTACGGTAAAGTATCGTCACCCTATTCCAAGAATATATGACATGTTGGATGAATTGCATGGTTCCAAAATTTTTAGTAAGATTGATTTAAAAAGTGGATACCATCAAATTCGAATGAGAGAGAGAGAGATGAGTGGAAAACTGCATTTAAGACCAAGTATGGCTTGTATGAATGGTTAGTTATGTCATTTGGTCTTTCAAACGCACCTAGCACATTTATGAGATTGATGAATCATGTTATGCGTGCATTTTTAGGTAAATTTGTTGTGGTTTATATTGATGACATCTTAGTTTACATTAAAACATTAGATGAACATGTTACGCCTTTGAAACATGTTCTTGATGTGTTAAGGCAAGAAAACTTGTATGCTAACTTTGATAAGTGCACTTTTTGTATGGATAGAATTGTTTTCCTTGGATTTGTTGTGAGAGCAGATGGCATCGAGGTATATTTGGAAAAGGGAAGGCTATTCAGGATTGGCCTACACCAACAACAATGACAGAAGTCAGAAACTTCCATGGATTAGTAAGATTCTATCGTAGATTTGTTAAAGACTTCAGTAGTATTGCAGCACCACTGACTGAAGTAGTGAAGAAGACTGTTGGCTTCAAATGGGGTGAAGAGTAGGAGCATGCATTCCAGGATCTGAAAATGAAGTTGTGCAGTGCATCAGTCTTGGAACTACCCAATTTTGAGAAGACATTTGAGATTGAGTGTGACGCATCCGGATTAGGCATTGGAGCGGTTCTTATGCAAGAAAAGAGACCAATAGCCTACTTTAGTGAGAAGCTTAATGAAGTCGTTTTGAGATACCCCATATACTATAAGAAGTTGTATGCACCAGTGAGAGCCCTTGATACTTGGCAGTATTATCTATTGCCTCGAGAGTTTGTGATCCATATAGATCACAAGTCATTGAAGCATTTGAGGGCTCAAGGTAAGCTGAACAAACAACACTCACGTTGCCCGATGGGTTTGTACTGAGAAGGTTGGTTCTGGTAGCTTCTATGGGAGCTTAACTTTATGTATACTTTTTCTTAAACTGCACTTCCTGCTATAGATGGGGACGTTAGCGATTCGATTCTAATAATAGTTCATACTTCCTTCATACTTTTACTTTCATTGCTACTATAAATCTGGTTACGGTGTTCCATACTATCTTGTTTTCCATAGTCTAGTGCTGTCAAGGGTCGTTACTTAAATGCATGTAAGTATACCGTACCTTGAGGATTCGCTTGTTATGCTAATTGCATCTTTGCAGTAATTTATCTCCTCGATTCCATACCATCCTACAAATCTACCAAACCATTCATACCCGTGGCTAAGACCGTCCCAAAGCCGTAGTGGTTTGGTCAACTTAGACTACGTCTATGTACTTCTTGTAAATACGCAAGCCAACGTAATAGAACCTTGGTTTCATTGCAATTCCGAGGAAACTTGTTGTTACACACTTTAGTCTTTGCTTACTAGGTATTCTATCCTACCGTTATTGCACCTTGATAGCTTTACTTCCAAACTTCTTCCTTAGTATTCTTTAGTCTCCTGCTTTATCCTATTCTATACCGAGAACTTTCGTCATCTTTGTCTCTGCCTCCTACTTTATCAACACCAATTTTTGCCTAACTCTTTAACTTATAGTTGTCTCTCACTTTTATTCTGTTATTAATTTACGTCTGAAAGTCTTATGTTCCGGTCATCTTTCACTATACTTTCACTTACTCCTGCGAGTATCTTGAGGCAACCTTCAAGGTTCATCTCTACTATTGTTGTCTAACAAGTGTTGGGAGGGTGGGAACTTATCCTGAGGCCTTTCTGATTATGGTGATCTGGTTGCACATTCTGTTTATCTATGAGTTTAGGACTCTCGTGTATATATATATTTGATGTATTTCCCTACACTAGGACACTACTGCGAAAAACTATCTGGTTTGCCTTCTCCAACTTTACTTCTAATCATTTTGAACTATCGAACACACTACCTCCTCTGTGAAATTCTTCTGGAGTCATACTTTCTAACAACTTTCTCGTACTGCTCCTATACTTCTTCTTATTTAGTCTCTGTCGTTTAACCTTCCGAAGTCATTACTTTCTCTCTCAGAGTGCCGCTATACTCTCTTTGTTATTCTTCCTTAAGAACTTACACAGCTACAAAGGTTTCTTTCTTGTCACAGTTCCTTGAACTCCTTACATCTTTACTTTCCTGAAAACTTTATCAACTTCGGTTACTTAGGACATCTTGTTGGACAATTATGACCCATAACATCACTATTTGTAAAAGACATGGTGTTTTTGTACAAATTAACTATGTGACAAAGGAAATTTCTATTTTATCATTTTTTAATTGGATTACTTGGATATACAAATGATAAAAGTCCATATGGTTAAATCGGATTAATAAGATTTGAGACAGTATTAATCCATGAACGGTTTAATCATTAAATATCCATAGTCGTAGTATTATCGAGACTGGACATCAATAATGCGGAATAGACTAGTATTACATTTATGCGCGTTATGGAAGCTTAATGGCATAGTTCTCATATATTTAAGTATTGGATACTTATGCAAGTGTGATAAGAGGTTCTGTTAGCCGTTTGACCGGGAACAGCTTCGCTCTGGATAGACCCATCAGAATTCCATTGGTAGTATGACTATATGTCTCCGGGAATCCGAATCAAGGTATGTGTATGTGATCTTTAACCTGAGATTTGCATTGATAATACTTGCGACAAGCAGTATACTTTGGTTTTGGTCGTCCAGAGCTTTAACAGGTTCTGTGTACGCCTCTGCTGGGTTTACTGAGAATCGTAATGTATTAGGTGTGATGTCAAGATGAGAGTATCACTTCAGTCATATGGAGATGATTTTCACGCAGGATACGATACTGGTACTCTTAAATGATGCAGCTATCGAGATAGTATGACTAGGTCATGATTATCCGATTACAGAGACTAGTTACGCGGGATCCGGTATATGCTTCGTACAGGGTAGACACAGAGCCAGTCCTAGGCCTAGCATGTGACATCCGATACTGGATCGTATTACGCAATATTTCGTATACTACGCCTTATACAGATTATATATTCTTTGTTGAATATTTCTGGAGATTTAGGTAGGCACGGTGCTTTGCTAGAAGCCAACCATGTCTTGCAAATCGGTGAGAATGTGGTACGGGGTACGCACGTGTCGGATAGTCCGACAACTGTATTTAATGCCAGAATATCCAGGAATCTCTTGGGTCACTTCCTAAAGATTCACCAATGAAATTTGACTCGAACATAATTAATCTGGGATTAATTATGAGAGAAAATTAATCTGAGATTAATTGCGGCAAGAATTAATATGGGATTAATTCGTCTAGAAGAGAGAACGTGATTGATTTAGAATTAATCGATTAAATAATATATTGGATATATTAATTGAAATCGGATTTCAATACGGAATTAAAATTGGATTTTAATTCGGGCGAACGAATTAATTTGGAATTAATTCGTAAGCGACTTTTGTAATAATTTTACTAGGCATTATTAATTAATTAATTGGATTTAATAATGTCGCTACGGAAAATTCGTTTAATCGGATTAAACGAACCCGGGCCCAGAGTGTGTTATGTAAGCCAACTTGAATTTAGAATTTAAAATTGGGTGGGACCTATGACTTACATCAACTTGTCATAAGTGTTATGAAGGTGGTTGGCTTTATTAGTGTAATTCATTTAACACACACCTAACACAATTTTGGAAATTGAACACAACTCATTTTTCTCATTTTCCTTGTCCATTGTCGTGACTTCCTTCTGTTCTCCTTGGAAATTTTGTTGCAAAATTTCAAGCAAGCTAGCACTTTGGGAGTCAATTTAAGGTGATAGGGAAACTCACCCAAGGGTTTGGAACTCAACACAAAGCTTGGAGCTTCTATATTCAAGGAAATTTTTGAAATTTCTCATCCGATCAAAGTGAGTATTTCTGCAACTCCACTTGTTTAATTCATACTTTAATCTTGTTTAAAGATCTTTGGCATGTCTTAGAGACACTTACAATGGTATCAGAGCCCATCTAAACTTGATTTGAATCTAGGGTTTATACACTTGAATTTGGGGATTTTGCTTGGAGCATGTCTAAATTCGAAATTGGTTGTTTGGTTGTGATTAGATGATGATAACTCATGGTTGTGCATTATTGGATTTGTGAAAAATTGATTTGATTAATTTTCCCCAAAATTCTCACTTGGCCGAACATAACCCTAGGAACATTCATGGTGATTTTTTGAAAATTAGACACTTGGATGTGTTGTTGGCATGAAATGTATGTTAAATTTTGATTTAATTGGATTGAAATCAAATTGCATGATTATTTCCTTGCCTTTGTCGTGAGTTGAAGCATGTTGTAGAATTGATTTTGCTTCAATTTGTGTTGGACATGAATTGGAATAGTGAAGCATGATTAATTGAATTAATTACTATTTTGGAAATATTAGATTAATTAATTAATTGTGTTAATTGTACTTTAATTAGATTAATATGATATTTAGAATAATGTATTAATTTAATATTTGGGCTAATGAGCTTGGTTGGGCGAAGTATGGTTTTGGACAATTGGGTTGGATCCAATTGGGACTAAAAACATTTCCATAAAGTCCAAGTATGACTTCTGGGCCTTTAATAATTTAATTGGGCCTAATGGGCCTAAATTGATTTTTGGCATATGGTGATTCTTAATTGGGCCTTGGCATTTTGGGTTTGATCCATAATGGCCAAAGCCCATGCCTAAAAAATTAATTGAAAGCCCATTGGACTTTAATTGAATTGGCATTGGATGTTAATTGGGCATTTGAGACCCAATTGGATTGGATTTGGAATCCAAGTCTTTGGATTGGATTTGGAATCCAAGTCTTTAAGGCACTAAAATAAGTGTAATTGTTTAATTTGGAATTAAACATGAATTAGTATTGGATACGATTTAAATTGGATTTAAAATTGTAGTTCGATATAATTCAAGAATACTTACTTTGAGTATTTATTCTTAAACGAGTTGGACTCGCGCAAATCAAATCGTTGTATGAACATTGGATGGTCATTAATTAGAGATTAATTAATTGGATTAGATTGATTGAACAACATGCTTTGTGTGAATACTTGGATGTATTTATATGAATAATGTATATCAGATGGATATTAGTTAGGTGGGGGTAATTTTAGAAATTATTATAAATATGGTATTTATTTAAATTGGACCCGCGTGTCCAGCGTTTCACCTCCTATACTCTTTGTATTTCCCTTCTCACAAATTCCCCTAAATGTAAATGAGGTTTTTTTATGTGTTATGTAATTGGGTAGAAGAATGTAAAGTGCTAGCGGGAGAGAGGAAAGAGAGAGTAATTTGTTCTAAGAACAAATTGTATTATATATCCATCCGCATATCATTATTAAATTTTATTGCGTCTTATTATGCTTTTAGAATGCATGTTTAAGGGTGAATGATGATCAAAGATAATAAATTGGTTGTCAATTTACGAAAAAAACCCTCACTTTCATATTAAGCGTTTTCCTTCAATTGAGTGGTTCTCTCTCAAGATCCAAGATTGACTTTGATTTGGTGGCCAAAGTCAATATCATTGTCCATCGCGGATGTGTTTGAACCACGAAAGCTTCGTTATACATCGCATGTCTTGGGCACTTGTGACTTGTGGGCCAAAGTCAAGGTCACTTATGTACATCGACATGGATTATGAAGCTTTCCCATTGTCAATGGGTCGCGCTTAACTGGAATCACTAAGCTTGTTAAGCCAAAGCCAAGGCTTAGTTGATTCAGAGGAAAAGATTAGGAAATATATTGGATATATGTTTTGGACTTGGAGGTCCACCTACCGGATCTAGGAATTGGATGGGATCCAATTGATCTTAGAGATCTACCTAGTTAAGTTTCATACAGCTTGTTGGCCAAAGTCAAGGTTGTGTGTTATTTAACGGGATCCTAGCCCACTAAGAAACTGGGTTTCCCGAGTACTCAACAGGGTTAGAGGCTCGCCGAAAAATAGTGGGAGGCCAGTATTAAATTTGTAATTTCATTGAATACTCGCTAATACGTGCTCCTTTATTATATCACGTTATATTTATATTAGTTGGACTAATATTTATTTTTATTGCTTTCTTTGAACAGTTAGACTGTACAAGACACTACTCCACTTGTAGTTGGTTATATAGTTGGACTATAGTAACCATTGCATTTTAAGTGTACCTGATATCATTGATTGGATAGTTGGACTATTACAATCGAGATGGCTGGAAAGATTATCATTAGAGACATAATCATGGGCGACAATGTCTTTAATGGCGCCAATTTTCCAGATTGGGAGATGAACCTCAGGATAGTCCTGGGGGCTGAGAAGTTACTCTCTTTGATAGAGAGACCTCTCAGGCCTGAGCCCGGAGTTGAGCAAACAGTAGAGCATGAGCTTTAGAAGACTCAATGTAATGATAACTTTACTACTCAACCTGTCATGCTTGCTGCAATGACTCCTCAATTTCATCGTCAGAACAAAGGATTGGATCCTTATAACATGATGTTGAAATTGAAGGACCTTCACAGATCTAACCTTAGATCTCATAAATATGAATTGCAAAAAAAGTTATTTCGCTCTCGTATGTCAGAGGGTACATCTGTCGAGCACTATGTGTTGCAGATGATTGCTGACATCGAACAACTAGGTCAGCTGGGCATAACCTTCGAGGCCGAGACTTCTATAGATTTGATCTTACAGTCTCTGCCCGATTGCTAGGGCGGGTTCATCATGAACTATAATCCGATGAACCAAGAAAATACTATTTGAGAGTTAATGGCGATGCTGAAAGAGATAGAGTCAGAGCTTCAAAAAGGCAAGAAGCTCAAGGCACATTGTAGGCACTGCATTTTTGCATGTAAGTCCCAATGATGAGCCTCGAATGGAGGCACTACCTTTTTAGTTGCGGAAGTTGCGGAAAGCGGTCGTCGGAAGGGAAAGGTCAATAATTGATATTTTTGGATTTGGTTCACTCGTTCAAGCTTCGGGTTCACTCGTTCGGTCTCAGTTTTAAAAATTCTCGGCCTCGCCTCTCTCTCACTAAACCACCCCTCATCCCCATATCTCACCCATGCCTCATGCCCATAATCCCCACGTAAAAATAAACAAAAGAAGAACACATGAGCCCATGCATGCATTATTCAAACACTCACTAAGCCATACTAAAGAAGCCAGCATAAGCCTAACCACTCTCCATCAAATAATTGCCTCTCCAATCAAACACCAACCATACACCTCACGCCAACCAAATAACAAACAAACAAAACTTACCTAATCAACCACACATGCCTCACGCCCATGCACTCCACTCAATAATAAACAAAGCAACAAAAATCCATGCACCTCCATACCACTACCCATGACAAAACCCATATCCTAAAGCCATGCAACCCATACCCTACATGCATTATTCAACTGCCCCTAACCTTCATCATTCACGCCAAGATCCCTTCACACAGCCTTCACGCATAGACACACCACACTGCCACTGCCAGCCACGTCCCTATACCCTCCACAAACGATCAGACCAGCCCTCACTGGCAGTCTCCTTCTCCACGCAGAATCAACAAGCAACACACCCTAACAGCCCCCCCTTTGCCTCACGCATCAACAGCACGACATGGCCACTGCATCACGCCCTTGATCACGTAATAACCCCCTGGAAGCTGCCCCCATCTTATGCCACAAATTACCCTTCAGCAGCCCTAACCTCACGCAAAAGAACCATCATCACAAACAACCCTCACTCACTGCCTTTGCTTCACGCCGCTTGCTTCCCTCAAACTGCCAAGACGCAAGCCTTCAACTACTACACCCTTCACGCATAAACAGAACCCTAGCTACTCTCGGCAGAACCCATCAACCCTCTCTACCTCAACACATACATCATCAACCCTTCATGAACCAGTAGCCCTAAACTGCACCCAAACAACACCTTCACTCACTGCCTAACGGTTCCAGGAGGCAAGCCATTTAGCAACTCATCACCATTCACAATCCACACTCAAGCCCTCACGTCCCTTACAGTAAAACAAACCCTCAAACACGCACACTCATCCACACAAAATGAAACCCTAAGTCACACCTTCTCTCATCACCTCACTCACTGCCTTCACCAACCACCCCTACCTCTCGTAACTAGCCATCCTTAACTGCTCTTCACTGCCGCACAGATACACTCACAACACACATGCCCCTTCACACCATGAACCTGTTGGACAAAATGACCCATAGCGTCACTATTTGCACAGATCATTGTGTTGTTGTAGCAAATTAACTATGTAACAAGGAAATTGCACTCTCGTCATTTGTGATTAGATCACCATAGATATATAAATGAAGAGAGGTCCCTATGATTAGTTCCTGGATTGAGATGATATGAGACAGTATCAGTCCACGAAGGATTAATCATTAAATATCCCTAGCCGTAGTATTATCGAGACTGGACATCGATAATGCGGAATAGGCTAGTATTGCACTTGTGCGCGTTGTGAGGGCACAACGCGCATAGTTCTCATATATATAAGTATTGGATACTTGTGCAAGTGCGATAGGAGGTCGTGTTTCACCGATGGTACGGGAAACAGCTTCGCTCTGGATAGACCCTTCGGAATCCCATTGGTATTATGACTATGTGTCTATGGGAGGCCGAATTCAAGGTAGGTGTGTATAGTCTTAACCTGAGACTTACATCGCTAATACTTACGATAATCGATAGACTTTGGTCTTGGTGGTACAGGGCTTTAACCGGTTCTGCGTACACCACTTCTGGGTTTATCAGAGAGTCGTAGTGTATTGGATGTGATGTCGAGACGGAAGTATCACTCCAGTCATAGTGGAGATGATGTCACGCAGGATACGGTATTAGTGCTCTTAAGTGATGCGCATCCAATCGTGATATTATGACCAGGTCATGAATATCCGATTATAGAGACTAGTTACCAGACATCCGATATGTGTTTCGGACGGGGCAGACACTTATCCAGCCCCAGCCCTAGCACGTGACTATCCGATACTGGACCGATATGCACAATACATTAGTATACTACGCTTGATACAGATCTTTGATATTCTTTAATGGATATGTCCGGAGAATTAGGTAGACTTGGTGCTTTGCTAGGAGTCGACCTTGTCTCGTAAATCGGTAGAACGTAGTACTTGGTACGTACGTGATTCGGATACTCCGACGACCGTATTTACTGCCAACTAATCCGGGGATCTCATGGGTCGCTTCCCGATAATCCACCGATGACGCACAACTTGCACTCTTGAATAATCTGGGATTATATAGAAGAGAGAGAAAATTAATCTAGGATTAATTACGGAGATATTTTATCTAGGATAAAATATCGTCTAGAGAGAGATAACGATTAATTTGGAATTAATCGGTAAATTAATATATTCGATATATTAAACGAAATTAGATTTCGACGCGGAATTAAAATTAGATTTTAATTCGGGCAAACGAGTTAATTTAGAATTAATTCGTTAGCGACGTAAATAATAATTTCGCTAGCCGCAATTTTCGATTTAATTAACGTCGCGACGTAAGCTCGGTATTTCGGAAATATCGAACCCGAACGCGTGAGTGCACGTGGGCCCACTTTCATTTGGAAACGTGTGGGGCCCACATGACACATGTCATATTATGCATTATTTAATTCTAATGCATTGCATGTAGATAGTGTACAATGCACTCAATGTTATTGCATGGAAATTGAGTGTTTGACACTCTAAGCCATTGCATGTTTTGTGTCATAAGTTTATTATTATTTAATAAATATTATGGCATAAATATAAATTGATTTTTGGTAAATCATTTTAAACTTAACACAAATAACATCTCTCTCAAAATCTCTCTCTTCTCTCACGCCCAAGGGGCCACAATGCTCACTGTTTTTTCATCACAAAAACGTGACTTGAGGGAAGCAAGAGTGGATTTTCATGGTGAAAATTCAAGTGCTAGCACACTTACAAGTCTTGCGAAGGTGGTAGGGAGGTTCGACCATGAGCCGGGATCCATCCGACGAAGCTAGGAGCTCCGTTTCTTCACTCAAATTTCTGTTTTGCAGGGCAGTGGACTGCTGCAGTGGCGTGGCAAAGGCAGTGCGTTTTTTGGTTCGATTCGTCTTCAAATCGACATAACCGATCAATGTGAGTATTCCGCTACCTCCGTTGATGTATTCACGCATGTTTTCATGTCTTGTTTGATCTTGGGACCTTAGAAAAATTCAACAATGGCATCAAGAGCTAATGTTGCAAGCATGAAAAATGTAGGGCTTAAAATTTGGGTAAATGTTTGTTGAGCATGATTTGAATAAATTGATTGTTTAAGTATGCTTATAACATGTTTAATTTCATTTTGGTTGGACTAATTTGATGAAAAATGATTTGGAATTATTTTCCCCAAAATTAATGCCATGGCCGAATGTCAATTGAATTTTGGATCTTGGATTTTTTTTTTATTTTTAATTCATTTGATGAGTTAGAATCGATTAGGTTGATGTTAATTGGAATCGAATTGGATTGGATTTCGAATTGGACAAAATCCCCAAAATCTTACCTTGGCCGAATTGGTATATGCCCTAATGTCTTGGTAAATTTTGATTTTGATAATTGGATGTATTGGAAATCATTCGGGATATGTATTTAATGTCGATTGCGGATTAATTGGATTGAAACCGAATTAGACATGAAATCACTCCCTTGGCCGAGACCTTTAAAGCATGTTAATGGGTTTGATTTTTCATTATGTGTGTTTGACATGTAATAATGAATTAAGTATGATTAATTGGACTAATTTAGTGTTTTGGAAATGTTGATTTAGTTGATTAATCATATAATGCACTTTTGGTAATTAAATTGTGAAAATTGGATTTTTGGATTTAATTAATTGGGCCTAATTTTGAAATTAGAATTTAAAGTTGTAATTGGGCCTATTGGGCTTGATTTATCAAGTTTGGTTTAGGCCAAATGGATTGGATCCAATTGGGCCCAAAACCTTGACCATAAAGCCCAAATGCGACTTAATGAACCTTTAAAGTTCAATTGGGCCTAATGGGCCAAGATTGATTTATGGGCTTATGGGGTAAATCCCGGATTGGACTTTGGTTATCGGTTTGACCCGAGTTGACCAAAAGTCCACGCCTTAAGAAATCAATCAAAAGCCCATTGGACTTTAATTGAATTGACGTTGGACGTTAATCGGTCTTTGAGACGCGTTACGATTAGATTTGGAATTTAAATCGTAAAAGGTTTATTAAATAAAAGTGTAATATTTAATTTAGAATTGAATAGTGAATTAGTATTAAATACATGTTAAATTAGATTTAATGATGTAGTTTAATTTAATTCATGAATTCGTACTTTAAGTACTTATTCGCAAAAACGAGTTTGACTCGAACAAAATCAAATCGTTGTTTGAACATTGGATGATCACTTAATTATCAGATTAATTAATTTGATTAGATTGATTGATAGCATGCTTATGTGTGTGAATACATGGTTGTGTTGAATGAATAATGTATATCGGATGGATATTAGTTGGGTGGGCAATTTTAGAAATTGTTGTAATAAATTCGATTTATTAAATTGGACCTGCGTGTCCAGCCTTATCACCTTCTTTCTCTTTGTATTCTCTTCTCACCTATTCCCCTCTATGTATATGAGGTTTCTTTAGAAGTGTAGTGTAACGGGTAGAAGTAGTACAAGTGCTAGCTAGCTTGAGTGAGAAAGGGAGAGATTTGATCTAGGATCAATGTGTAAAGTATCCATCCGCATATCATTATTATTTATTTTCATACTCGCTTTATTATGTATTTAGAATGCATGTTTAAGGGTGTATGATGATGAGACCTTAACAAAGATAATTAAATTGGTAGCCAATTTGCACGCGAAAAACCCTCGTTAAATATCAAGCGTTTATTTTCCTTCCATTGAGTGATTCTTACTCAAGATCCGAGATTGGCAGGGGTTGTTGGCCAAAGTCAAGCCCTTGTCCGTCAAAGATGTGTTTTAATCACGAGGCTTTGTTCCATATCGGTGTCGTGTCCAAGTTGTGGTTTGTTGGCCAAAGTCAAGACCACTTCTTGTCCATTGACATTGATTACGAAGCTTCCATGTCAATGGGTCCGCGCTTGACTGGGATCACTAGGTTTGTTGTGCCAAAGCCAAGGCCTAGTTGATTCAGAGGAAAATGGTTAGGGTATATATTCGATATATAGGCATATATAAGATATATGTTGGGGACTTGGATGTCCACCTACTGGATCTAGGAGTTGGATGGGATCCAATTGATCTTCGAGATCTACCTAGTTAACTATCATACAATTTGTTGGCCAAAGTCAAGATTGTGTGATACTTTAACGGGATCCTAGCCCACTAGGAAACACGGTTTCCCGAGTACTCGACAGAGGGTTAGAGGCTCGACGAAAAATAGTGGGAGGCAAGTATTGAATTTGCAACATTCGTTCGAATACTCGCTAAACGCGCTCATCTATTTTTACTCGTCACATTAATCAAGTATTAGTTGGACTAATATTTTATGTTGTTTTAAAAATATATATAGTTGGACTATATACAAACTCATTCATATATAGTTGATTTTATAATTGGATTATAGTAATCAATATAATTGAATTAAATGATAGTTGATTTTATAATTGGATTATAGTAATCAATATTAAAATTATAGTTGATTAAATAATTGGATTATTGTAATCATTATAATAGTACCTTTATTAAAATTGATTAAATAGTTGGACTATTGAAATCAAGAAAGAATTGAAAAGTTAAATATTTAAAATATATAATCCTTGGATTAAATGTTTTAAATGATTTAATTTTCAATTGGGAATTAATAATAGGTTAATTTATTTGATAAAATAACTTATTATGACTAAGCCCATTATTAAGCAAATAGTAGAGCATAAAGTCTTTGGAAGATTTATGTGATGATGACTTTAGTGCTTAATTAATATACTTATAATAAATCTATCTTTAGATTTAAAAGTATTAAATTGCAATTAATTGACTATTCTAGTGGAGAAAAGTCAAAGTTTGCAATTGGGCATGTAGCACAAGGTGCACATCATTTCGATATTCTAAAACCCAAGGCTTGGCCAAAGGTTTGTGAAATATTGAAAAGATAATTGACATATCCCAAAGTGACTACCATTTGGATATGGAAGACACGAAGGAATTAAAGATAGGGCGAGGCTCTAACTTTAAAAATATTTGTCAAAGTTATGTTTACTACTAGTATTGAAATTGGATTTTAAATACTTAGTGTGGTACATAATACATATATGTATTGACGTTCAGAATCCGCTGTGAGCTGGATACTGGCTTCAAGCCGAGATTTCTCTGCGAATTGGAAACGGGACGAAAGTCGCTGTTTCGACCGTAGATACCTAAGTTTAGGAACTACCCTTTGGGTATGTACTTAAATTAGGAAATGTTATAATGTAACTAGTTTGACTAGAGACATTATCTCTATATCAGTGTTTAATCCGATGCGGATAAAACCTTTATATTCTAGAACACTAAAGTGTTTCATTATATAAAGATGATACTGAGATAAATACATTGGATGTAAATAACAGAATTTATATTTTGAATATAATAAAATCTCAAACATATAAAATGACAAATAAATAGCTTAAATTGATTTGATCAATGGAGACTTATTTGTGGCATTGTTGTCTAGGACACAATTAAACAAGACTCGTATATCCACACTTTTAAGAGTGGGTACTAGGACTGATTTGACTATTCAAATAAGGTCTACGAATCTAGTTTATTAGGTTAAATACCTAAAATACTATTTACTTGGTAATAGTAAAAGGGCCACCGATCTGTTAGCCCTATTCATGGTGAATTAAGTGGGCCCATATCTAGCTAGGCTAGATGTGAACATGAATATTTCGTGACCTTAACGGATGTAGCATCACGTTGTGGTTATGTGTTTCTTTTGAAGAACACAGATCGGAAACTTTTGAAGTTTCGACACGAAGAAAAAAACAGATCGGCTATAGTGTTATTCCGCCACGGTAAGACCGAAATGGAAAATACTTAAGCAGTAAGTTTCATATATAAATGAAAGAGTACGGTGTTCTTTCATGTGAGGACTCCTCCCGAGACACGTCAGTTAGACGGTGTGTCTGAACTAAAACCGAATTTTGTTGGACATGATAAGGTTTATCACGAGTCGCTCTGAGCTACTATTTCCTTCTACAGGATATGTATTAACAGTGCAAAACTTATTTAGAATAAGGTTCCATGAAAATCTGTTTGACAGATGTCATATAGGATATGAACAGAGAAGAAACGGGGTTTCTCATTCCTGATAATTTGGGTATGCCAGGCATGACGTTTGGATGATACCAAACTAAAGACCCAAATTGGATAAGTGCCAATATAGGTTATCCTAAGGGAAACCTTAAGTATAGTACTTATAAATCCCACATGAGAACAATGTGATTGTTGCTCACCATGCGGTTTTCCTGAGAGAAATACCGATATGCAGTGGTCAGTGGGAGGATAGTGATACTCGATGAAAATCGGAGTAATACTGTTCAAGGCACGAAGTCCTTAATGGAACACAAATAGTTCATCTATGATGAAACTATACCATTAATCTTCAAATACACAAGAAACTAGTAGATCGGATAGAGTCAGAAAACAACCTAGGGTATGGGTTTCTGATCTAACCTCATAAAGATGTCAATCTTATGGAGGTGTACCATCCGACTACGTTTTGAGGAAGTGATACAAGGTATCGACTCTCTGTTATGGCAAAGTGCCATGAATCCGAAATGGATTCCATGTATAACAACTATTTTGGATACTAGTTGTTGTACCATAAGGCATTGTGCCTATGGTACGTTAAACGTCTTCAAGGAAGACATACATGGAAGGCAACATACCAACGTACAAAGCTAGGCTTTTGACGAAAAAGGTATCGTTATCAACATTGTGTTAATAACGGTTCAACCTTTTTACCTGTTGCCATGGTAAATCCATTTTGAAGATGCTTGTTGATAACTGTATATTTCATTTATGAAATATGTCAGTTACAAATCAAAATCGCTTTCCTGAAAAGGAAACCTTTTGGAGGATGTTTACAACATCCTGACGATTTTGTATAACCGACAAACAAGGTTTGCGGGTTATTCGATCCATGTTTGGATCAATGCAAGCATAAGGTTCTTGGAACTGACGTTTTGAAATAATCATAATGGTTTATGATTTGACTCAAAACGAAATAATTCTTGTGTATATAAGGAGGTTAGTGGGAGAGCGCACTGACAGTGAAATTCCCATAAACAATTGGTGAAAGCTTGGTTTCATAGATATTCTTTCAATAGAAATTCTCCGTAGAATTCTGGGGAGTAACAACCTTTATTCAAGGAATAAAAATCTACTGGGATAGATTTGGAGTTGTTAACACTCTCTGGGAATTGTACATTTAAAATGTACTTGTATTGGTGTCTCATACGCTTCGAGCATATGGAGTCACAATCGGGTCAATCCAAGTGATAGTCACTGGATTGAAGTTAAGAACATCTGTTAGTATCTCTGAGAACTAAAGATGCTATCTTTTACTATGGAGAAGGAGAACTTGAAGTGACTGGGATCACTGCAGCAAGTTTCCAAACGATTAAATACTACGGTACTATAAAGTTTGAACACCGGGACAGTGAGCTGGAAATCTTCCAAGCAAGATAACTGTTGCCGAATAAACAACAAATGCGGATTATTGCTGCAGCTGAGGCAGCAATAGAAGTCTTTTGGGTCGAAAGTAAATCTAATTAGATTAGATATAAGTTCTGTTAGCAGCTGAGCTAGGCGTCAGCACAAGCTAAGGAATTAAAGGTCTCATCGACGATCCAGATATATACTTCTATATCATCTGATTCGTTCGGATCATACATCGTGGCGATGTGATGATCGTATAAATCGCGTCAAACGATAATCGAACAAATCCGCTGACGAAAACTTTTCCTCAGCAATTTGAGCGAACAGTACATAGTTCGGGTGTGGGACACTTGAGTGACTGGCTATGTGCCAAGTGGGAGATTGTTGGACAAAATGACCCATAGCGTCACTATTTGCACAGATCATTGTGTTGTTGTAGCAAATTAACTATGTAACAAGGAAATTGCACTCTCGTCATTTGTGATTAGATCACCATAGATATATAAATGAAGAGAGGTCCCTATGATTAGTTCCTGGATTGAGATGATATGAGACAGTATCAGTCCACGAAGGATTAATCATTAAATATCCCTAGCCGTAGTATTATCGAGACTGGACATCGATAATGCGGAATAGGCTAGTATTGCACTTGTGCGCGTTGTGAGGGCACAACGGCATAGTTCTCATATATATAAGTATTGGATACTTGTGCAAGTGCGATAGGAGGTCGTGTTTCACCGATGGTACGGGAAACAGCTTCGCTCTGGATAGACCCTTCGGAATCCCATTGGTATTATGACTATGTGTCTATGGGAGGCCGAATCAAGGTAGGTGTGTATGGTCTTAACCTGAGACTTACATCGCTAATACTTACGATAATCGATAGACTTTGGTCTTGGTGGTACAGGGCTTTAACCGGTTCTGCGTACACCACTTCTGGGTTTATCAGAGAGTCGTAGTGTATTGGATGTGATGTCGAGACGGAAGTATCACTCCAGTCATAGTGGAGATGATGTCACGCAGGATACGGTATTAGTGCTCTTAAGTGATGCGCATCCAATCGTGATATTATGACCAGGTCATGAATATCCGATTATAGAGACTAGTTACCAGACATCCGATATGTGTTTCGGACGGGGCAGACACTTATCCAGCCCCAGCCCTAGCACGTGACTATCCGATACTGGACCGATATGCACAATACATTAGTATACTACGCTTGATACAAATCTTTGATATTCTTTAATGGATATGTCCGGAGAATTAGGTAGACTTGGTGCTTTGCTAGGAGTCGACCTTGTCTCGTAAATCGGTAGAACGTAGTACTTGGTACGTACGCGATTCGGATACTCCGGCGACCGCATTTACTGCCAACTTATCCGGGGATCTCATGGGTCGCTTCCCGATAATCCACCGATGACGCACAACTTGCACTCTTGAATAATCTGGGATTATATAGATGAGAGAGAAAATTAATCTAGGATTAATTACGGAGATATTTTATCTAGGATAAAATCGTCTAGAGAGAGATAACGATTAATTTGGAATTAATCGGTAAATTAATATATTCGATATATTAAACGAAATTAGATTTCGACGCGGAATTAAAATTAGATTTTAATTCGGGCAAACGAGTTAATTTAGAATTAATTCGTTAGCGACGTAAATAATAATTTCGCTAGCCGCAATTATTCGATTTAATTAACGTCGCGACGTAAGCTCGGTATTTCGGAAATATCGAACCCGAACGCGTGAGTGCACGTGGGCCCACTTTCATTTGGAAACGTGTGGGGCCCACATGACACATGTCATATTATGCATTATTTAATTCTAATGCATTGCATGTAGATAGTGTACAATGCACTCAATGTTATTGCATGGAAATTGAGTGTTTGACACTCTAAGCCATTGCATGTTTTGTGTCATAAGTTTATTATTTATTTAATAAACATTATGGCATAAATATAAATTGATTTTTGGTAAATCTTTTAACTTAACACAATTAACATCTCTCTCAAAATTTCTCTCTCTCACGCCCAAGGGGCCACAATGCTCACTGTTTTTTCATCACAAAAACGTGACTTTGAGGGAAGCAAGAGTGGATTTTCATGGTGAAAGCAAGTGCTAGCACACTTACAAGTCTTGCGAAGGTGGTAGGGAGGTTCGACCATGAGCGGGATCCATCCGACGACGAAGCTAGGAGCTCCGTTTCTTCACTCAATTTCTGTTTTGCAGGGCAGTGGGCTGCTGCAGTGGGCGTGAGCAAGGCAGTGCGTTTTTGGTTCGATTCGTCTTCAAATCGACATAACCGATCAATGTGAGTATTCCGCTACCTCCGTTGATGTATTCACGCATGTTTTCATGACTTGTTTGATCTTGGGACCTTAGAAAAACAACAGAACACTCACTGCATGCCAAAGTTCTTCCATGCATACCCTAAACACAGCCAGCAACCCTCATCCTCAAGCTCTCACGCGTCTGCCTCACAACCCCTCACGTTCATCAGCTTCAACGCAAATAACCTACTCAAGCACCCCCCTAACAGCAGCAAAGCCACACATTCTTCACGCCCCTAACACAAAGAACAGCCCCTATACATAAACGCATACACGTACATAGCCTACACTTCGGCCCCCTGAGCTCACCTTGCCTCACGCACCAACTCTCTGCCTTCACGTCACAATCCTTCATGAAACCAGCAGCCTCAACGTAACAAACAGCCCACACAACAAGAACCCACGATAGCAGCCCCCAAAGACCAAGTGAACCTCCCTCAGCCAGCCGAGAACAACGAGCAGCATAAACCAAAATCGTAACCAAAAACAGGCCGCAAAACTACCGTGAATAATTCACCCAAAATAACCCTAACTGCCTCCAAGTCATGCACGTGAATCACTCATAATCATAGCCCCATCCATGCAACCCATGCATACGTAGGAATAGTGAGAAAAACCGCCTCTAATACAGCCCAAAATCGTAATCCAAACAGTCCAGAAATCGTCCCAAAAATTGTCCCGAAACCGCGAGTGAAAACGGACAAAACAGTAAAAAAACGGACCCGTGAAAATAGCGGAAACAGCGGACCAGTGAAAACAGTGAACCTGTGAAAACAGTAGAAACAGCGGACCGGTGAGAACAGCAAAACGATATCCCTTCCGGCACCGTGGAACACACTCCCGAAAAGCGACTAAAAAGGTAAGACCTGAGGGCACCCTTTTATTTATCATCCTTTATTTTTAGTTATTTTATTATTTTATTTCGCATGATTATTGTGAATTGGTGCATGATGTGATTTCCGGGTGAACGGAACATGTGTTCTCTCTTGTGGTATATCGGATGGAAACCGGACGTAAATTCCGTAGCCGAATCCGAATGGACGGTATTGCGGTTTGCACTCGGGATACAATGCCACGTATCACTTGAGAGACACACGTATTTTGTTTCATCCAAACCTTGTATTTGAGCATGATTAGGTTGCTAGTATGTTATTTATTTCTTAAGCATGATTAGGTCGTTAGTATATTATTTCCCTATGTATGTTATAGTTGTTTACTTCGCAATAGGAGTTTTATCTACGTTTGCTTAGGTTGTTATTTAATTTTCATGTTTGATGATTCAACATGCTCATTGTGTGATATCGTACGTTTGCCGTTGTGATAATTACTTTTAAAAGCATGATGACTTAAACATAGGATTTATTTTATGATTGCGAACTAGATTTAGGTTATTATTGGACATGTATGTTGTGTAGACTTGATTAAATTATTACACAAATCCGCTCATTACAAGTGGCATAAGTAAGAGACAATTCCGAACCCAACGGTTTGAGGTCTTCCCTTGCGAGGGGTGAGTGCGGCCTTAAATCTCATTTTCCCGGTTCACACCGGGTGGCGACTCCATTTTATTTCTCCGGTTTAGTCCCCCGCGGGCTACTCCGTACTCCCGACCGGGCCGCGAGCCAGGAACAGCGTCGTCCAGTTTCTGTGTCCTACAGTCTGGACGTGAGCTAAGCCACCAAACCAGCCCATTACCGTGAAAATAAACCACCTTCATCAACCAGCCATGCAACGTAAACCAACAAAAGAAAAGACAAGCCAAAAACACTCACAGGCCACGTGAAGCAGTACCCAGACCGTGAACAAGCCAAAAATAAAACACAAACAGTGGCCAAAACCAAACATCAAACTGCCCCATAACCGATCCCAAAACCAGCAGCAAAATAACCCCAAAAGCCAACCTTAAAACAGTCCCCTGAAGCACCAAAAAACGGACCCGTGAAAACAGCGGAAACAGCGGACCAGTGAAAACAGAGAAAACAGTGAACTTGTGAAAACAGTAGAAACAGCGGACTAGTGAGAACAGCAAAACGATATCTCTTCCGGCACCGTGGAACGCACTCCCGGAAAGCGACTAAAAAGGTAAGACCTGAGGGCACCCTTTTATTTATCATCCTTTATTTTTAGTTATTTTATTATTTTATTTCGCATGATTATTGTGAATTGGTGCATGATGTGATTTCCGGGTGAACGGAACATGTGTTCTCTCTTGTGGTATATCGGATGGAAACCCGGACGTAAATTCCGTAGCCGAATCCGAATGGACGGTATTGCGGTTTGCACTCGGGATACAATGCCACGTATCACTTGAGAGACACACATATTTCGTTTCATCCAAACCTTGTGTTTGAGCATGATTAGGTTGCTAGTATGTTATTTATTTCTTAAGCATGATTAGGTCGTTAGTATGTTATTTCCCTATGTATGTTATAGTTATTTACTTCGCAATAGGAGTTTTATCTACGTTTGCTTAGGTTGTTATTTAATTTTCATGTTTGATGATTCAACATGCTCATTGTGTGATATCGTACGTTTGCCGTTGTGATAATTACTTTTAAAAGCATGATGACTTAAACATAGGATTTATTTTTATGAATGCGAACTAGATTTAGGTTATTATTGGACATGTATGTTGTGTAGACTTGATTAAATTATTACACAAATCCGCTCATTACAAGTGGCATAAGTAAGGGACCATTCCGAACCCAACGGTTTGAGGTCTTCCCTTGCGAGGGGTGAATGCGGCCTTAAATATCATTTTCCCGGTTCACATCGGGTGGCGACTCCATTTTATTTCTCCGGTTTAGTCCCCCGCGGGCTACCCCGTACTCCCGACCGGGCCGCTAGCCCGGAACAGCGTCGTCCAGTTTCTGTGTCCTACAGTCTGACGACTCCACTGGGAATAGAGAATCGGCCCCGAAATAATGTCTTGTAATGTTTGTGATTTGTGTTTTAAATTAACCATGTCTATTGTGGGTTTAGGGAGTTTAATCAAAGGCATTATTAAAGTTAGGTGATGGTTTGGTGTCTTCCTTCACTCACTACCTTTCTATAAGGAAAAGCTGTGAAGGCACCTAGATAATCATTCACCCGTAGCTCATTGTGATAGACTAATTTGGAGGACTCGTTGTTTATTCCTGACACCAAGCGATAAGAGCCTAAGAGGCTTGGGTACTTAAGAGAGCTCCACCCTCCCTCTGAGGAATCTACAACGGGAAATCCATTTGACAGTCAGTCACACACCATAACTCGTTGGCACGTACCGTAAGGTATAAAAAAGGTGCGCTCACTTGGTCGCTCGAACCCTTGAGTGGGGAGTCCTAGTTGTGGGCAATCTCTCGTCCGCGAGAGCCTTTGTTTACATTCTTTTAAACCTGCATGCGAACCCTAATTGTATGACCAATAGAAATCATTTCTTTTATGCTTGTGTTTGGGACCATCGTTATTTGGATTCAATTGGACTTTTGTCAAGAGATATGAACTGGTAGGGCCATTTAAACTGGAACGAGTTCGTGTCATTTGACAGTTGGGTCAAAAGTTTCTAAAATGCCGATGGGCCATTTTTTATTTAGGCCTCTTATAATTTGAAGTTGTTTAGTCATGTTATCGCATAGTGTAAACGTGTTGGGTCTTTTCAACTGGGACAAGTTTGCACCCAGCAATATTATGATTAAATGCTTTAAAATGATAATGGGCCAACTTGTATAAACATCTTGATAGACTTGTGTATTTCATGCATTACATGCATACATGCTAACATGCAGTTTTAAAAAAACATCATAGATACCCGTTGGGTTAGGAAAAAGAGAAGATTGAGCAGTCACCAAGAGAATCTGCGGAAGACCTAAAACCTCAAAGAACACCTTCATCATGCCATAACCCCTCACGTTCACTGCCCTGACCGAGCACAACAAGCAAGAAACACAGTCCATGTAAAACCTCTCATCGCAGCCCTCACACAGCCATGCATTCACGCAAACAAGAGCCAACGTGTGCAGTAACTCCACAAACCTATACCTAAACTGCACCATAACAAGCCATTTCACTGACCAAACCGACCAAAACAAGCCACTGTAAAGTCCTCAAATTCACGGATCAACAGCCCCACACGCCCTCAAAAATAGCCTACACACATCTTACTTCAATATCCCAGACGGCCAATGCTTGGCTGAAGGCTTCTGGGGGTGTGAAGAAGAAAAAGAAAAAGGGCAAGTCCAAATCATCACAGTCTTCTGGGAAGACTAAGGACAAATCCCAAGATGTCTGCCTACACTGTGGCAAACGAGGTCACTGGAAGCATGACTATCGTGAGTACAAGGCGCACATGAAGAAAGTGAAGGCGGGCAAGGCTCCGGCTTCGGGTATGTTTGTTATTGAAATATACATGTCCACTATTGGTTTTAAAAATTGGATTTTTGATACTGGATGTGGTACTCACATATGTACTGATGTGCAGGATCTGCAGATTAGCAGGAAACTGGCTTCAGGAGAGATCGACCTGCGAGTCAGAAATGGGACGAGAGTCACTGTTTTGGCCGTAGGGACCTATGTTTTGAATTTGCCCTCGGGGCATGTAATTACATTAGGTGACTGTTATTTTGTACCTAGTATGACTAGAAACATCATCTCTGTATCTTGTTTAACCCGATGCGGGTATACCTTTGTATTCCGGAACACTGTGTGTTTTGTATATAATAAATGATATTTTAATATGTACAGTAAATGTTAATAATGGTCTTTATATTTTGAATATAAATGAATCTCAAACGTATAACATGACAAACAGAAGGCTCAAATTGAGTAAATCAGATGAGATTTATTTGTGGCATTATCGTCTGGGACACATTAACAAGACTAGTATATCCACTCTTTCGAAGAATGGATACTTGGACGGATTTGATCTTAATTCATATGATGTCTGCGGATCATGTTTATTAGGTAAAATGCTTAAAACACCTTTTAGTGGTAAGGGTGTACGTGCCACCGAGCTGTTAGCCCTCATTCATAGTGACGTATGTGAGCCCATGTCTAGCCAGGCTAGAGGTGGATATGAATACTTCGTAATCTTTACGGTTGATGCATCGCGTTATGGTTATGTGTATCTTATGAGACACAAGTCGGAAACTTTTGAGAAATTCAAAGAGTTTCGACAAGAAGTAGAAAAACAGACCGTCAAAAGTATTAAAATATTACTGTCGGTCCGTGGTGGAGAATACTTGAGCAATGAGTTTCTCGATTACTTGAAAGAGTATGGTATTCTTTCACAGTGGACTCCTCCTAGAAGACCTCAATTGAACGGTGTGTCCGAACGGAGAAACCGAACTTTGTTGGATATGGTAAGGTCAATGATGAGTCGCACTGAGCTACCAATTTCCTTTTGGGGATACACATTGAACAGTGCAATACTTATTTTGAATAAGGTTCTGTCAAAGTCTATTGGACAGACTCCATATGAAATATGGACAGGAAATAAATCGGGTTTCTCATTCCTGAAGATTTGGGGATGCTGGGCATATGTTAAACGTTTGGATGGTACCAAACTAGAACCCAAATCGGATAAGTGTCTATTTGTAGGTTATCCTAGGGAAACCAAAGGATATTACTTCTACAACCCACAAGAGAACAATATATTTGTTGCTCTTCATGCAATTTTCCTTGAAAAGGAATTCATAGATACGGTGATAAATGGGAGGAAAATAGAACTCGATGAAAATCAGAGTGATACGATTCCTGGCACCGACCCTCTCTCGGAACACGAACAGTCCATCAGGGATGAGACTGCTCCACAATCTTCTAATACACAAGAACCGCGTAGGTCGGAGAGAGTAAAAAAATAACCTGAGAGGTATGGGTTTCTGATCTCACCTCATGTAGATATTAATCTTATTGAGGATAATGAGCCGGCTACATATGAGGAAACGATACAAGGTATCAACTCCACTTTATGGCAAGAAGCCATGAAGTCCGAAATAGATTCCATGTATAACAACCAAGTTTGGACACTGGTTGATGCACCAGAAGGCACTAAGCCTATTGGTTATAAATGGGTCTTCAAGAAAAAGACAGACATTGATGGCAACATAAAAACGTACAAAGCTAGGCTTATAGCGAAAGGGTATCGTCAACGACATGGTGTCGATTACGACAAAAAAATTTCACCTGTTTCCATGATTAAATCCATTCGGATAAAGCTTGCTATTGTTGCATATTTTGATTATGAAATATGGCAGATGGACGTCAAAACCGCATCCCTTAACGGAAACCTTTTGGAGGATGTTTATATGCAACAGTCTGACGGTTTTGTCGTGCCAAAAGTTAAATCGATCTATTTATGGATTGAAGCAAGCATCGCATTCTTGGAACCAACGTTTTGATGAGATCATAAAAGAATATGATTTCATTCAAAATGAAGATGATTCTTGTGTATATAAGAAGGTTAATGGGAGCGCACTGACATTTATTAGCCTATATGTTGATGATGTATTGCTTCTCGGCAATGACATTCCCATGCTACAATCGGTGAAAGCTTGGCTTTCATTAAAATTCTCCATGAAAGACTTGTGAGAAGCAACCTTTATTTTGGGAATAAGGATCTACTGTGATAGATCTAGAAAGCTGCTTCGACTCTCCCAGAGCTCGTACATTGACAAAGTGTTGAAGAGATTCAACATGGATCCGTCCAAGAGGGGGCTGCTTCCAGTATCACATGGCATCTCTCTATCTAAAGACATATGTCATAAAACTCAAGATGAGAGAGATTCAATGAGTCGGATCTTGTATGCTTCCGCAGTTGGATCGATCATGTATGCCATGATATGTACGCGACCTGTTGTCTCGTATGCTTTAAGTATGTGCAGTCGCTATCATATCGATCCAGGTGATGGTCACTGGATTGCTGTTAAGAACATCCTTTAGTATCTTAGACGAACTAAGGATGCTTTCTTAGTCTATTGGGATGGAGAACTTGAGGTGACTGGGTTCACCAATGCAAGTTTCTAAACCGATAAAGACAACTGTAAGTCATAATCAGGGTACATATTTTGTTTGAACAACAGAGCAGTGAGCTGGAAATCTTCCAAGCAAGAGACTGTTACTGATTCAATAACAGAAGCTGAATATATTGATGCGGCTGAGGCAGCAAAAGAAGCAGTTTGGATCCATAAATTCCTAATTGGATTAGGAGTAGTTCCGTTTGCAGCTGAGCCCGTACCTTTGCATTGTGACAATAACGGGGCTATAGTACAGGCTAAGGAACCACAGTCTCATCAACGATCCAAACATGTACTTCGACGTTTCCATCTGATTCGTGAGATCAAACATCGTGGCAATGTGAAGATTAAAAAGATCACTTCATATGACAACATTACAGATCCGCTGACGAAAGCTATTTCTCATCAAAAGTTTGAGCGACATGTACATAGTTCATGTGTTAGATACTTGAGTGATTGGCTATGAGCCAAGTGGGAGATTATTGGACAATTATGACCAATAGCATCACTATTTGTAAAAGACATGGTGTTTTTGTACAAATTAACTATGTGACAAATGAAATTGCTATTTTATCATTTTGTAATTGGATTACTTGGATATATAAATGATAAAAGTCCATATGGTTAAATCAGATTAATATGATATGAGACAGTATTAATCCATGAACGGTTTAATTATTAAATATCACTAGTCGTAGTATTATCAAGACTGGACATCGATAATGCGAAATAGACTAGTATTACACTTGTGCGTGTTATGGAAGCTTAACGGCATAGTTCTCATATATTTAAGTATTGGATACTTATGCATGTGGGATTCCGAGGGGTCTATCTAGAGCGAAGCTGTTCCCAGTCCAACGGGAACAGTTTTAACAGGTTATGCGATATCTTTAACTTGTGGCTTACATCGCTAATACTTGCGACAATCATTATACTTTGGTTTTGGTCGTCCAGAGCTTTAACAGGTTCTGTGTACACCTCTGATGGGTTTACTGAGAATCGTAGTGTATTGGGTGTGATGTCAAGATGAAAGTATCACTTCAGTCATATGGAGATGATCTTCACGCAAGATACGGTACTGGTACTCTTAAATGCTGCAGCTATCGGGATAGTATGACTAGGTCATGATTATCCGATTATAGAGACTAGTTACGCGAGATCTGATATATACTTCGTACGGGGCAGACACAGAGCCAGCCCTAGGCCTAGCATGTGACATCCGATACTGGATCGTTTTACGCAATACTTCATATACTACGCCTGATAAAGATTATATATTCCTTTAGAGAATATTTCTGGAGAATTGGATAGGCACGGTGCTTTGCTAGAAGCCAACCATGTCTTGTAAATCGGTGAGAACGTGGTACGGGGTACGCACGTGTCGGATAGTCTGACAACCGTATTTACCGCCAATATATCCAGGAATCTCTTGGGTCGCTTTCCAAAGATTCACCAATGACATTTGACTCAAACATAATTAATCTGGGATTAATTATGAGAGAGAAAATTAATCTAGGATTAATTGCGGCAAGAATTAATCTCGGATTAATTCGTCTAGAAGAGAGAACGCGATTAATTTAGAATTAATCAATTAAATAATATATTGGATATATTAATTGAAATCAGATTTCAATATGGAATTAAAATTGGATTTTAATTCGGGCGAACAAATTAATTTGGAATTAATTCTTAAGCGAATTTCGTAAAAATTTTGCTAGGCATTATTATTTAATTAAATTGGATTTAATAATATCGCGACGGAAAATTCGTTTAATCGGACTAAACGAACCCGAACCCAGAGTGTGTTGTGTAAGCCAACTTGAATTTAGAATTTAAAATTGGGTGGGACCCATGACTTACATCAACTTGTCATAAGTGTGATGGAGGTGGTTGGCTTTATTAAATGCAATTCATTTAACACACACCTAACACAATTTTGGAAATTGAAGAAAACTCATTTTTCTCTTTTTCTTTCTCCATTGCCGTGACTTCTTTCTCTTCTCCTTGGAAATTTTGTTGAAAATTTTCAAACAAGCTAGCATTTTGGGAGTCAATTTAAGGTGATAGGGAAACTCACCCAAGGGTTTGGAACTCAACACAAAGCTTGGAGCTTCTACATTCAAGGAAATTTTTGAAATTTCTCATCCGATCAAAGTGACTATTTCCGCAACTCCACTTGTTTAATTCACACTTTAATCTTGTTTAGAGATCCTTGGCATGTCTTAGAGACACTTACACATCTCCTACTAAATCTTTGGTTTAGGTGCTACTATTTACCTAGTCTTTCCTCCTCAATACCATGATACTCTTTATAAGTTGTTCACTATATTCCCGAGAATCATTCTCCTTGGTCTCTTTGTACTTCTAAGTCTTTACTACTTTAAGGGTTCCTTAATTCAACAGTGGCTTCCAGACTTAGCTCAACTTATTGTGTCCTTGAACTATTCTATCTCATGCTTCATATCTGTGTTTCATTGGACTCATCAATTTGGCTGTCGAGGCATCTCACGATTTGTCTAATATGTTAATTGTTCTTCTTTATTGGTTCTTCTCTTTAATGGGCTCAAAGTTGAGGGGTGAGCATATGCATTCCATAAGGATCTGTGGATACACATTCTGTTTTACACTTAAGCTCGATGATGATCTGGGTAGGTGTCTATATGCTTACTAGAATCGAGGTTTCTAGAAGGAAGGGTCGTCATCCGTTCTGCAGGATCCTGGTCGACTACTCCATGTCTTTGGGTCTCATAACTATCATCAATTCTCTACACTACTATCTTCTTGTTATGTTATCTTTGTGCCCGAATGTATTGAATTTCCTTTTACTTCTCACGTCCCTTTTACCATTTGCATATCCTATTTCTTTGCTCTACGCCTTGCTACTGAGGCTAGTGGTGGTTCGCTCTCCTAACTGCTTCCTAGATCTCTGCTCTCTGTTCTTGTTATAAATCTCGAATTTGGAACTCTGTTCTACTGTCCATACTGGTACTCTTGTCACTTCTAAATATCCAATCTCACGAGTCTATTCTTTTATACTTCCATGATTTCCTACTGGCTTAGGGCTGTTCTATATGTTCTACTAAGTTTGATCTATTCTGTGGACTTCTTTTAGTACTGCAAGCCTCGTGTTGACTTGCCTTAATCTTTGGATATACTGGGTTCTCTTCTTTATATCCTCGAAAACTTGTTTTTTCTGGGTAATTTTCCTTCCAAGGTCTTTCCATTTCTTAAGATGAACTCTCATCGAGCTTCTTACGGTCATCTATATCTATGATGGTAGGGACTAGGGCAAATATCTTATGTCTCGATGGGTTTCAGTATCCTTGTTCTGGTACTCTGTGTCCTAGTAGAGTCTATTTCTCATATAAGGTATGTATGAGACAGGTTCTGTCAGGATAGCTTCCTTGACTGGCATCACAGAGGGGTGATGATCTGGGTAGGTCGAGGCCTTATCTATTGGATTCCTTGGTTATGGCAACTAATCCTTTTTCCGATGTCATTAATCTTATTTGTCTGCGGGCCTGGGTTTGGGGAAATCTAGAATCTCTGCATCCTTATGGCATCTCACATCTATTAGAAGCCTTCACGATTAATCCTGATTTCTTGCTTCTTCTGCCTTATAATTGTTCTTGGTTATTCAGAGAACTCGCTATCTATACGAGGTGCTCTAGAACTATTGGATATGCTTGGAAGAATTTTCAGAGGAGGACATAAATATTTCTTTGAGGGAAAAAACTTTACTTAGATCTACTCGGTATTTTACTCTTGTTAAGGCTTGTTATATTCTTCTTTACTACAAGTTCTGGTGTTATCTTTTACTATCTAACTCTGTCTCTGATTGTTACTACTATCTGGTTACTTAATCATCTACACATCCGCTTTTACTTTCCTTATAGATCTCTCTCCCACTCCCTTGGGTAAATATTCTTAAAACTTTACTATCTAGTCTCATAGTTTGTCTGTACTTCTGGTGATAAGTAAGTCATATGTTAAAAAAAAATAAAATGAAAATCAACTTAAGGAAAAAATGTCTACTCATTGATTGGAATCTGGCTGGTTCTATACCACTTCGTCGAAGGAAATTACAATTCCTGTAGTGATCTATAAGCGGTAACTTGGTTAGACTATAAACCATGGAATAAATTTCGGAACTAGGCTAAATTTCTTGATTCGAGTACGTGATTTTGTCTCTTTGTATATCATGCTTGTAATAAGATGTAATATATGTATGTGAACTAATACGAGACCCTAAATGTGGTCTCTAATACGCTAGGGTGGAACTGGGATGATTTAAAACTATTTTTGGGAAATTCTGGTCTTCGTGTCGCGACGCAAGGCATTACGTGTCGCGACACACTTGATTCGAGAAATAAATTGCCTGAAATTTCCAATACGTGTCATGACGTAAGTTTCTTACATGTCGCGATACGTGCAAACTAGAAGTAGATCTTCATAAATTTCCTAGCACGTGTCGCGACGCGTGGTGATTATTGTCGCGACGGAAGGCCAAAATTCAGGCCTGAAATCAACTTCCTCATGTCCTTATGCCCAAATACACTTTCATCCTTCCATATTTCAACTTTTTCTGATCAATACCATAGACTTCTATGTAGAAACACACTAATATTAATACTCCTCAAACTAATTCAACTCTTTAATCTCATGATCTTCGTAACTCAATATCTAGGTTACCAAGCACTTAATCTTTACTTAGTTCCATCAATTACATTCCTAGTATTCTTTTATCATAATTATAACACCAAAACTTTTTAAGCAAAAATTTGGGTCAATTGATCTTACCTCATCTTTGTTGAATTTCTCCTCATCCTATAAGTCTCATGGATGCCAAACCCTTTTCTGCCTCTTTTCTTTTTTTTTTCTTCTTTTCTTCTATTCCTATTCTCTTTTATTTATTTTTTTTCTTCTCTTCTTTTTCTCCTTCCTCCATCACGTTTTTGTTTCTTTCTTCTTTTGAATTTTGGGGATACTTGAATAGTACCCCCATTTTATACTTGGGCCATTTAAGAGTGGAAAAGTGTAGAAATTTGGAGAAACTTTGTGAATTTACTAAAATATCCCGAGGTTATTACTCATCCGAATTTTTAATCTATATTTTTAGCCCTTTTCTGGTTTGAATTTGGAAAAATTTCCAAAGTGAAAGTTGTAGGTCTCGATCTCAACCGTCTGATGATATAAAATTCATAACATTCGATGTTCGTATGAGAAAGTTATGACACAAATACCATAAGCTGTTTGGAGTGGAACATCATAGAATTTCATATCGGAGTTTCGAAGGATTTACCGTTTATCCCCAAAGTCATTCCGTGGGTGTAATTGTGTCCCAACATAATTTATATTATGTTATCTTCGTCCCGTAATACCACGGTACTACAATATAACAGTAGTAGAGACTACCGGGCGTTATAGATATTTGACATATATTATTAATATATGTATTTGGATTATTTAAAGTAAATATAATACATATATTTGAGATATTTGTAATTAATTAATTAATTATTTAATTGTTAAATAATTAAAATAATTAAAATATAAATATCTTACATTATGATAAAGTTAGGAAATGATTTTGCAATGTAAATTGTTGACTTTACATTAAAAGAAATGGTTGTCGAATTGAATTTGACTTCTATTTTGATTTTGCATTAAGGGTACTTATTTTGTTTGAACAAAGGAACAGTGAGCTGGAAATCTTCCAAGCAAGATACTGTTGCCGATTAAAAAACAAAGCGGAATATATTGATGCGGCTGAGGCAGTAAAAGAAGCATTTTGGATATACAAAATTCCTAATTAGATTAAGAGTAGTTCTGTTAGCAGCTGAGCTGGGATACAGCACAGGCTAAAGAATTACAGTCTCATCAATGATCCAAGTATGTACTTCGACGGTTTTATCTGATTCGTGAGATCATACATCGTGGCGATGTGATGATCGAATAAATCACATCAGATGATAACCTTGTATATCCGCTAGCGAAAGCGATATCTCAGCATAAGCATGAGTGACCCATACATAGTTCAGATGTTAGACATTTGAGTGATTGGCTATAGGCCAAGTGGGAGATTGTTGGACAATTATGACCCATAGCATCACTATTTTGTAAAGGACATGGTTTTCTTGTACAAAATTAACTATGTGACAAAGAAAATTGCTCTTTTATCATTTGTAATTGGATTACCTGGATATATAAATGATAAAAGTCCATATGATTAGTACCAGATTAATAAGATATGAGACAGTATTAATCCCCAAAAGCTTTAATAATTAAATATCCCTAGTCGTAGTATTATCGAGACTGGACATCGATAATGCAGAATAGGCTACTATTACACTTGTGCGCGTTATGGAAGCTTAACGGCATAGTTCTCATATATTTGGGTATTGGATACTCATGCAAGTATAGGAGGTTCTGTTTACCGATGGTATGGGAACAGCTTTGCTCTGGATAGACCCCTCGGAATCCCATTGGTAGTATGACTATGTGTCTATGGGAATCCGAATCAGGGTAGGTGTATTTGGTCTTAACCTGAGACTTGCATCGCTAATACTTGCGACAATCAGTATACTTTGGTTTTGGTCGTCAGGGGCTTTAATAGGTTTTGTGTACGCCTCTTCTGGGTATTCTGAGAATCGTAGTGTATTGGGTGTGATGTCAAGATGAAAGTATCATTTCAGTCATATGGAGATGATGATCACGCAGGGATACAGAACCGGTACTCTTAAGTACTGCAGTCATCGGGATAATATGACTAGGTCATGATTATCCGATTATAGAGACTAGTTGCCATTGATCCGATATATACTTCGTATGGGGCAGACACAATTCCAGCCCCAGGCCTAGCATGTGACATCCGATATTGGATCGTAATACGCAATACTTAGTATACTATGCCTGATAAATATTATATATTCCTTTAAAGAATATTTCTGGAGAATTGGGTAGGCACGGTGCTTTGCTATAAGCCAACCATGTCTTGTAAATCGGTAAGAACGTGGTACCGGGTATGCACGTGTTCGGATAGTCCGATGACCTTATTTACTGCCAACATATCCAGGGATCTCTTGGGTCGCTTCCCGAAGATTCACTGATGACATTTGACTCGAACAGAATTAATCTGGGATTAATTATGAGAGAGAAAATTAATCTGAGATTAATCACGGCAATAATTCATCGGGGAATTAATTATCAGAGAAATAATTAATCTGTGATTAATTGCGTCGAGAATTTATCTGGGATTAAATTCGTCGAGAAGATAGAACGCGATTAATTTGGAATTAATCGGAAAAATGAATTTAATAGTGAAATTAGATTTTACTATTTAATTAATTGGGTTAAAATAATATATTGGATATATTAATTGAATTCGGATTTCAATAACGGAAATAAATTGGATTTTAATTCAAGCGAGTGAATTAATTTGGAATTAATTCGCGAGCGACTTCCGTAATAATTTTGCTAGGCATTATTATTTACTTAAGTTGGATTTAATTAAGTCGCGATGGAAAATTCGTTTTATCGGATTAAACAAATCCTTGCCCGAAGTGTGTTGAGCAAGCTACTTAAATTTTGAATTTAAAGTGGGTCCCACCAACTTACATCATAAGTCACCTTTTTGGTGATAGAAGTGGTTGGTTGTTTTAAATGGAAACTTGAAAAATACATTTGCTTTTTGGAAAAGCATTTTACCAACTTTGGAAGTCATTATTATTGTATTAGATTTTGGAAATCAAAAAATGCACTATTCATTCTCTCCTCCAAGCAAAAATCCTGAGCTCCTCTCTCCCTCCATGGATTTTTGTTGCAAAAATTCAAGCAAGCTAGCACTTAAGGAGACAAATGAGGTGATAGGTAAACTAATCCTAGAGTTTGGAATTCAACTTGAAAGCTTGGAACTTCCATCCACATCCATGAAAAGTGTTGAAACTCATCCAATCAATGTAAGTTAATTTCGCAACTCACTTGATAATTCACACACGAATCACTCTTAGAGATCATTGGCATGTTCTAGGAACACTAACAGGGATATTGTCATGTTCAAGGTATTTAGTAAAGATAATGTAGCAGACCCGCTTACGAAGGCCATACCTCTGAAGTTATTTGATAAACATGTGGAGTCGATGGGTATTAGATACAATCGATATTGGTACTAGAGAAAATGGGAGATTTTATTAGGGTTGGTGCTCATAGCGCTAAGTCCTTGTTGTATTTCCTTGTAAATACTCTTGTAAATGTTTTATTATGAATAAAATAAGCAGTTTCTATAATATAATATATCTTCTTATATGGTAAAGACGTAAAAAAACCTTAGAATGATTAGTCATGATGCAGTTGCAAAAGCGTCGCAACTGACATTGAGTTGTATCATGACGCTGTCATTCTTAGAGAGTTCCTGGTCAAGGTTTACACTACTTGGTCAGTAAAGTAAACCCGTTGAGACCGGTACATCTCGTATACTTGAAATGATTCCAATGGTTTCTCAATGAACCATTAGTCTTGGAGATGCGTATAGACGTGTAGGTGTTTATAGCGGATAGACACAGAACGACTCACTAAAGATTCTTAATGTATGGTACACCAATGTCAATAAGAATCTTCTCGGGTTGAGTAGCATTTGTGATTCTTCGACTTCAGATACCACTGTGGGCACATGAGATGTCTTCCACACTTAGACGACAATCACGTCACCGATCTATCCAGATTAGACCTCCACATGTTCGTTAGGTGTGGACAGATCCTCATGGTGTTCTGTGTGTATCGAGATTGGATCCATCAGTTATGTGTTCCGAGCATAGGTAGTCCATATATGATTAGCAATCAGATAAAAACCATGGGCCCGTGGTACACTTTAAAAGTGAGTTCTAAGTGTTCTTTTAAAGATTGATAATAGAGACGTCGACGGGATTATCCCTATAGAGATTTGACATTTACATCTATATCTCTGGGATATATCCGAATACCTGTGACAGAGGAATTAAACATATGGCATGACCTCGGCCTGTATGATTCAGCGATTTTGGTGGCCTTTGTACCCATGATCGTCTTATGAGTTTTGGTATCTCTGCTTGCTCGCGATGCATCCTTTGTGGTTGTTCAAGTGAGGATGTTGACCACCTTTTCTTCCAATGCTCTTTCTCTTTGCGGGTTTGGACTACGGTACTGGCCATATATGGGTTAGATTGGAGTTCTCGAGTTTGGTTGTAGACGGTTGAATGGATGTATCAGTTCACCGACGCCTCATTATATCATCTTCTTGTTTGGCTTTCTTTTGATGAGACAGTTTACTACATCTGGAGGGAGAGGAATGCCCATATGCATGATGTGACCCATCGCCCTGTTAGTGCTCTGCTTTGTGATATTGTGTTTAGTGTCCGGTCTCGTGCCAGTTTACTGCGGAGGGTGAAACCATCTTATGATAATAAATGGCTTCACCTTTCTCGGCGCCTTCATATCTAGTTTTCTAGGGTTTGCCCCTTTTAGCTTTTTCCTTTGTTGCTAGGAGGGTCTATCCTCTCTAGCTGTCTGGGGTATGTGTTGGATAATATGACCCATAGCGTCACTATTTGCACAAATCATTGTGTTGTTGTAGCAAATTAACTATGTAATAAGGAAATTGCACTCTCATCATTTGTGATTAGATCACCATAGATATATAAATGAAGAGAGGTCCCTATGATTAGTTCCTGGATTGAGATGATATGAGACAGTATCAGTCCACGAAGGATTAATCATTAAATATCCCTAGCCGTAGTATTATCGAGACTGGACATCGATAATGCGGAATAGGCTAGTATTGCACTTGTGCGCGTTGTGAGGGCACAACGGCATAGTTCTCATATATATAAGTATTGGATACTTGTGCAAGTGCGATAAGAGGTCGTGTTTCACCGATGGTACGGGAAACAGCTTCGCTCTGGATAGACCCTTCGGAATCCCATTGGTATTATGACTAGGTGTCTATGGGAGGCCGAAATCAAGGTAGGTGTGTATAGTCTTAACCTGAGACTTGCATCGCTAATACTTACGACAATCGGTAAACTTTGGTTTTGGTGGTGGGGGATCTTAACTGGTTCTATGTTCACCTCTTCTGGGTTTATCAGGAATCGTAGTGTATTGGATGTGATGTCAAGACGGAAGTGTCACTCCAGTCATAATGGAGATGATGTCACGCAGGATACGGTATTAGTGCTCTTTAGTGATGCGCATCCAATCGTGATATTATGACCAGGTCATGAATATCCGATTATAGAGACTAGTTACCAGACATCCGATATGTGTTTCGGACGGGGCAGACACTTATCCAGCCCCAGCCCTAGCACGTGATTATCCGATACTGGGCCGATATGCACAATACATTAGTATACTACGCTTGATACAGATCTTAATATTCTTAAATGGATATGTCCGGAGAATTGGGTAGACTTGGTGCTTTGCTAGGAGTCGACCTTGTCTCGTAAATCGGTAGAACGTAGTACTTGGTACGTACGTGATTCGGATACTCCGACGACCGTATTTACTGCCAGATTATCCGGGGATCTCATGGGTCGCTTCCCGATAATCCACCGATGACGCACAACTCGCACTCTTGAATAATCTGGGATTATATAGAAGAGAGAGAAAATTAATCTAGGATTAATAACGGAGATATTTTATCCGGGATAAAATGTCGTCTAAAGAGAGAGAACGATTAATTTGGAATTAATCGATGAATTAATATATTCGATATATTAAATGAAATTAGATTTCGACGCGGAATTAAAATTAGATTTTAATTCGGGCAAACGAGTTAATTTAGAATTAATTCATTAGCGACGTAAATAATAATTTCGCCAGGCACAATTATTTATTTAAATTCGATTGAATTAACGTCGCGACGTAAGCACGGTATTTTGGAAATATCGAACCCGAACGCGTGAGTGCACGTGGGCCCACTTTCATTTGGAAACGTGTGGGGCCCACATGACACATGTCATTCTAATGCTTTGCATGTAGATTGTGTACATTGCACTCAATGTCATTGCATGGAGTTTGAGTGTTTGACACTCTAAGCCATTGCATGTTTTGTGTCATAATTTTATTATTAATTTAATAAAAATTATGGCATAAATATAAATTGATTTTTGGTAAATCATTTTAAAAAAAAAAAAACACAATTTCATCTCTCACATTTTCTCTCTTCCTCTCACGCCCAAAACAGAATTTTGGGACTGGTTTTGAACCAGAAAAACGTGACACTAAAGGGAAGCAAGGGTTGGGTTTTCATGGTGAAAACCGCAAGTGCTAGCACACTACGAGTCTTGCGAAGGTGGTAGGGAGGTTCACCCATGAGGCGGGACTCATCCGACGGAGTTTGGAGCTTCGTTTTGAGACCCAAAACTGCCAAGACAGTGAGCATGGACTGGTTGCAGTGGCGTGAGCAAGGCAGTACGTTTTTGGCCTTGATTCGTCTTCAAATCGACATAACCGATCAATGTGAGTATTCCGCTATCTTCGTTGGTGTATTCACGCATGTTTTCATGTCTTGTTTGATCTTGGGACCTTAGAATAACCAACAGTATGCCACTGTGCTTTTGTTTCTACTTGTTAATACATACTTACCTTATCCAAAAAAATGTATTTTGAAAGTTCTTTTAACTTTGTTACTAGACATTCTCTAAGGACATTGTATATATAGCTACTATATTTGTTTATTTTATTTATTTCTTTTGTTTATTCTGTTTATGTGATTGTATGTGCATGTAATTGACGTTTGTGGGTATCGTCGCTGTAAACCCTCACGAAAGTATCTTAGATTAATTTAGTCTTAAATGTTTATTTCATTTTGTTTTTGTTTATTTTTCTTGAGGACTAGCAAAATTTTAGGTTTATGGGTGTGATGAGCGGAAAATATATCAATATTTACCACCCATTTTACTTAATATTTTATTTAGTTTCTCGAGTTTGATGAACGTTTTGATGTGTTTTTTTGTTTATTTTGAAGATAAAAATAATATCGGGGCTCAATGGAATCAACTCAGGGCTAAAACGATGAAAAATAGACAAAAAAGGTAAGAATTGAATTTCACAGATCGAGTCACGACGCGTAGGACTTCTACGTCGCGTCTCATCAATATCATGTGCTGAAAACAGAGATGTCGACACGCGGCAACAAATATTCACTGAGTAGCGAAGCCACAAAGTCTATATGTCGCGACGCCCAAGCAAAACGCATACACGTACTCATGATGTGCCTCCTCGCCCATCTAGTGTTCTGCTACATGACATTGCGTGATCTATCTGTGCTCGTGCTAGTTTATTACGGAGGGTGAAACCATCTGATGATAATAAATGGCTTCACCTCTCTTGGTATCTGCCTGATGACATATTCTGATCGTTTTATTTTGTTTCTAGCCTATTGGCTTTTCTACTAGGAGGGCCTGTCCTCTCTAGTTGTTTGGGGTATGCCCCATTGCCTTTGTACATTTTTGTTTAATATACTTACTTTATCCACACACAAAAAATGTGTACACGTGTCAAGTATATCAGCGCGTCACGACGCGCAGGACATTCTGTGTCGCGACGCCGGCCCGAATTTTTACCTATAAATAGCAGCTGATTTCATTTTCCATTTTCATACTTTCCTTAGCTTTCTTAATAAGGAACTGAGGATTGTATCTTGTTTGTATATATAATTATGTATTTTTATTTTTAATAATAATAGTTTGTGTGTTTTTATTTTCTTTTATGTCTAGCTAATTTATTTTCGCTGGGGTAAAAGGGTGAAGCTTTTAATATGATCATTTAGGTTAATCTCACTTACATTATAATATACGAATTGAATCTAATAATCTGGATTAATTAATGGCAGACTATGTTACCGCCTATATGATCGATTTAATGATAAAATTGGATTACCGCCTATATGGTCAGTTTTATAGGACAACCGGTCACCACCTATATGGACGCTGGTTTTATATGTTTTGACATTATTAATTCATGAGAAAGCATAACTGAGTAATAATGTCAATTTATATATTTTAAAAAGTGAGATTCCTAGGTTGGAAAAATTAAAAGTGGATCCCCCAGCCCTAGCATTTTATTTTAATATAGGAAAATGATGAACCACAATATTCACGAGTTTAATAATTGATTTTCTTATATAATGTTTAATATATTGGCTTGTTTATTGAATCTTGACCATAATGCTTCTTGTTGACTGATCACCAATAAGATTGATATGGTAAACATAAAATGAACTTGGCAAAGGGATTTTATGTTTCAGCCTTAGATTTAATAACACACAATCTCACCTTAGGGATTTTCTTATAGGATAGACATATACATCTCAGGCGTGGGTAGCCATAATTGGAACTTGACGTTAATGAATTCAGGTAACGTAGTTAACATAGGAATATGGTTAATTGAGTTACTTTAGATGTTTGCATTCGACCATCGGAATAGGCTTTTGCATATATTCGTGTCTCAGGTTAACAAACTAATATATTGCACATGTATAAGAGAATCAATTCATCATTAGAATAATATTGTGTGGATTCACAACCCTAGATGTTTTGTCTTTTCTTTATTTTCCTTAGTATTTTCTTTATATTTTTATTTATTTATTTTAATCAAATCCAACTTCAACCAACGAACAATCCCTCCCCACCCCAATTAGATACATGTAAATAAATAACATCAATAATTAATAATCGTAAGAATTAAGTCCTCGTGGGATCGATATTGACATGATCCAGGCCACACATGGAGCATCAAAGGACATGACCAGCAACATAATGAACCCATTGCAAGTACCAGAAGGGCCAATCACAAGACAAAAGGCCAAAAATATCAGAGAAGCAATGGTGGGATTTGTTCAGAGTTTTATGGCCGACTGCAACCAACAAATAGAGACGCATGTGAGCTTCAATGGAGAGGGGCCAAAGCCACTTCACTTGGCCCAAATCAATTCTGAATGAAGTTTCAAAGGCTTTTGAAGACTTGAAGACTTTGGTATTTTTGTAATTTCGCCTTTGGGGGCATTGCTGTCTTTATGCCTTTAGGGTTTCTCTTTGTAACACTATTTAAACTTGTTTTCTTCTTCATTTTGCATTATTCACTAATTTGAGAGAAAACATTAAGGCTTTTATGTTTTTTTGGCTATGGTCAAATTCTTGTGAGGGAGGGATTCCCCTTTTTAAGTTTAAAATCGACTTATCTAAGTTTAGCAAGCTTAGTGACGTCTCCATTGCTAGCAAAACACATTGATTTCATGTTTTGAGTTATCATGGGCAATGTTTCATGGTGGTTTAGGTCTGATCTTGGATGGGTTTTGTTCCTACTAAATCGTTTATTAAGGTTCTTGGGGCTTAAAGAAAAATACTTGGGGTTTGCTTGGTTTCGCATCCTAGTAAGTTTCTTGTCATTTGGTATCAGAGCTCAGGGTTCCAAGGTCTGATTTCCTATCTTTATTCGGTTTTTGATTCTGTTTTAATTATTGTTTCCTTATTGTTCTTGTTTCTGTTGTTGTTGGATCTTGTTTCTGTTTCGTTTTTTTTTTCTGTTTCATTTTTTTTTGTTTCTGGGTTAATATTCTATTTTAAAATTTTCTGTCAAATCTGGGTGTCTTTTCCTTTTTTATATCAGTTCGTCTTTGTTATTAATTTCTAGATCTGGGTTTTTATTATGTTCTTCATATCAGTTCATTCTTGACATTATGTTCTTTAGCCTGTGTTAAAGGAATAAGCATGTTCTTAAGCGGTTGTGTGATTTAATTCTAAAAACCGTAGTGAATCATTTAAAAAAAAGAAAGAAAAGAAAAAGAAAAAGAAAAGAAGCTAGGTCAGATTCATCCTGAAGAACATCAACAGCAGACACCTAAGGATTTAGACTTTGAATCTCGTTTCATATAAGACTTGAACATCAGTGGGTTAATACTTATCATTTTTTTTTTTGGGACTTGAGTGACAGTGATCACTTGAGGAAAAAAATAGTAAAAAAGTCCGAAAATCTGGTTAAATTTAGTTTGTTCCATATTACATTTTGGGTGTCCGTGGAGGGTAATTCATCAAAATTTCTATAGTGGCATCAAATTTTTATCCGAAATTGCATACGACCATGAATTGGCATGCTTATTTTATTCTCATTATGCTAATTTGTTATTTCCTTATTCGAAATACTCTAGCTTAAATATCATTGATTGAGTCTTCATCATTACTAATCTTATTCGCATTTTCCACCTGCCATATATACATTATTGGATCTTTGTGTTTCATGTTGGCTTGAGGACTACATGTGGTTGTGTATTCTTGGATTGAGTTTGATTTGCATTTGAATTGGGGAAGAACTTAAGAGTGGTAAAAGGCAGTGATTGTGGGTACAGTATCGGGTAAAAGCTAATAGAGTGCAAACATAAGTAGAGTGATATCATTCGAGTGTAAACACGTGAGATTGTGAGGATTTACATACATGCTTTACTTTCTTGTTATTTCTAATCTACTTGTTTAGTGTTAAGATGGCAGGTCCAAGTCTAACCATTGATGAAAAGCTTGAGGCTTTGGATAGAAAATTTACAGATATGATGATGAACATGAATACTGCTTTAGAGAGATTATCCAAGAGTGTAAAGAGTATTCAAACCGGTAGTGGTCCCAGAGCACTGCCACCCCAACATATACCACCACCTCAGAATGTACCACCACCTCAGAATATGCCACCTCGACGAGTCCCACCATAGTATGTACCACCAGATGAAGAGGAAGCTGAAAATGAGTTTGACAATTTTGATGGTCTTGATGATGTAGAGGAGAGATTTCAGCCAGGGCATGATATGAGGCCTAATATTAGGTTTGATAGAAGAAATGATATGAGGGATAAAAGATTTGATGGTATGGGTGCATTTGATGACAGAAGAGGGGATTATGATCGAAGGGGATATGGTAGACGAGGAGATGTAGATGATGATCTAGGTAGCATCAAGGTCAAGATATCAACCTTTCAGAGTAAGAATGATCTCGAGGCTTGCTTAGAATGGGAAAAGAAAATTGAGCTAATTTTCAACTGTCATCACTATTCAGACGAGAAGAAGATCGATCTAGCACCAATTGAGTTTACTGATTATGTTATGATTTGGTGGGATTAGATTGTCTCTACTCAGAGGAGAAACTATGAGAGATTGGTTCAGACATGAGAGGAACTTAGGGTTCTCATGTGAAAGATGTTTATACCCGGCCATTATTATATGGAGTTGTATCAGAAATTACAGCATCTGTATCAGGGGACCAAGAGTGTTGATGACTATTACACAGAGATGGAAGTTTCCATGATCATTACAAGTGTAGTTGAGGATTTAGAGGCTACTATGGCACGATTTCTAGGGGTATAAAAATAGAGAGATTGCCAATATGGTAGAGTTGCATCATTATGTTGATTTGGAGGATATGCTTCACATGGCTATCAAGGTAGAGAGGCAACTCAAGAAAAAGTGCACATCTAGATTTGGTACTCAGGCTACTTCTGCATGGAAAGGGAAGTGGGTTCCGAATGAGAAGCGGAATGGAGGATTTGACAAGCCTAGAGGCGAGTTCAATGGAGGCTTTAATAAGCCTAGGGCTGAACCTAGTGCCAAGAGTAAAGAGGCTTCAGAACCGAGCAAAACTAGACCAAAACCTGAGGGTACAGCTACTAGAACTAAGGATGTCAAGTGTTTCAAATATTTGGGCATGAGACACTATGCTTCACAATGTCCCAATAAACATACCTTAGTGATTGATAAGAAGAGTGGATAGGTATACTCTACTGATAGTGAGGTTGATGATGAGATGCCAGAGTTGGAGGATACTAGTGACCACGAGGGAGTTGCATACCGGCTCGATAACTTATCCTTAGTTGTCAAGCGTGCTTTGAGTGCACATGTTGTAGAGGATGATAGTGCGGAGCAGAGGGAGAACATATTCCACACTAGGTGCCGTGTGAATGGCAAGGGGTGTAGTATGATCATAGATGGGGGAAGTTATACAAATCTTGCTAGCACAGCTTTGATTGAGCGGTTAGGGTTCAGTTGCTTGAAACACCCCAAGCCTTACAAGTTGCAGTGGTTAAATGATTGTAGGGAAATAAATGTGACAAAGCAGGTATTATTGAGCTTTACCATTGGGCCATACACCGATGATGTCCTATGTGATGTGATACCGATGCATGTTGGACATATTCTTTTGGGCAGGCTGTGGCAGTTTGATAAGAAGGTTATTCATGATGGGTTCAAGAAAAAGTACTCCTTTCAGCATAAGGAAAACCCATTACATTATTCCCACTTACACCTGCACAAGTCCATGAAGATCAGGTTAAGTGATAAGTGTGGTTTATACCCACTTATTCCAATATCTTTAGCTTATTATTTTGTTATAATTCGAGATATTTAATATCAGTTATGATTTATTTTATCTTTTATTTATATGAGCATCAATATATGGATCGGGGGACAAGTACACGTGTTTTGGGAACTTTTGGAAACACAGGACGAGCACGGGATCATTAGGCGCCATATGCCACAATTTCATACTAATTCCAGAGGAAAAGGCGCCACAATCCCATACAAAGTCCAGGGAGTAAGGCGCCATGGCGCCACCAAAGAGAGCAGAAATCGTGACTTGGAGAGAGAAAAGTCAAATTGGAATTGTTGTTGGCTTACAAAAGTGACGTGAATAGAAGGACAAAAAGAGGAAAGAAAGACCCAGCCACCATTGTTGACCAAGGGTTGAAAATAAAGAAAGCTTCACGTGGGCCATGCAAGAGAGAATGAGTTGCAAGACTAAATAAAAGTTGAGCACGTGGGGCCCTCCATTTGTTTTGTTTACAAAATAAATTATCAAAGAAGAGGAACAGGCGCCACGGCGCCTCACAAATTCCCAAACTCAGCCAAAAATGCCGAGAGTTTAGCGCCGCGGCGCCAATGGAGAAAGGCAGCGCCGCGGCGCCCCCAGAATGCCAAACTGCATACATTTTCCAGACGGATCAGCGCCGCGGCGCTGCGCAGGAAATTCCTACGCGTTCCAGGACTCAAAATTTAGGGTTTTCTGAAATCCTAATGGCACCCTGACACTTCTATAAATACAAGACTTCGTCCAAAACACAAGAGGAGGCTAATACAGAGCACAAAAGACATAAACACATATTTTTAGAGATCCAAGGAGAGGATTGAAGAGCGACAAGAGAGACAAAGGCGGTGACGTCCGAGGAGGAAGAGATTCAATTCGGGTTTTATCTTCTTATTTCTTTCTTAAAACTCTAATGATTTCCATTAGATTCATGAATTGTTTATCATTGTATTTATCTTTTGTCATGAATTAACTCCTTAATTTTGGAGAATGATGTAACTGATGCTTGAACCTTAATTTTAATTACTGATTTTGTAATGAAGTTTTATTAATTATTTATATTCTTTTGAGTTTAATGCTTCTTGATTGCTGGCCACAATTTGAGATGATGAATGTTTAGAATCTATCACTCGAGAGAGGGGATTTTGAATAGATCTAGAGAATATAACTTAGGATTTTATAGAGTTCGAGAGAATCTGTAGTCCTTTGAAGTCGTTAAAATAGAATCACAAATCGTAATGAGTTGTTAACTATTGGATTTTTATAGAGATATCGAAGTCTATAGTTGATAATATTTTCACTCGGCACTCGAGAGAGGGAGTGGATAATTCCGGAGTCTTGACTTATAAATAATATAACCGAACAATGGAAATTGGCATAACAAATACATAGGTGACAGCTAGGTGAAATCAGGATCCAAAATCTCTATCGTATTAGTCTTCCTATTTAAGTATTTTTATATTTTATTTATTTATTAAAAATCTTTATCATTTATTTTCTAAATAAAGTTAGGATTATCAATTGTAGTACTTATGCGAGTTAAAGCAATCCCTGTGGGTTCGACACTCTTTCACTGATTTATACTAAAACTTGACACCGTACACTTGCGGTACGATATAAAAATATCACAACAAGTTTTTGGCGCCGTTGCCGGGGATTGTTTGTTAATTTACATTAATACTACTACCAAGTAATTTTAGCTTTAATTTAGATTTTTATTTTTATTTTTATTTTAGTTTATTTTTGTTTTGTATTTAATTTTTATTTTTATTTTGTTTATTGATTTTTATTTTTCTTTTGGTGCTTCAGTGAATGCGAAAAGCCACAAGTCTCAATTCGCTCATGTTTGATCCTGAAATAGAAAGAACTGCGAGGAGACTAAGAAAAGAAAGGAAAATTGAAAAAGAAGCAATGGCAGCTGAAAACATAGAGAACAACCCACGCCATGTGGCAATCAGAGATCACTTCAAACCGGTCATTGATAATATATGCTCTGGGATTGCCCATCAACCAATCAACGCCAACAGTTTTGAGTTAAAACCTGCATTGATCAACATGGTACAAAGGAATCAGTTTGGGGGTTCAGCTGTAGAGGATCCCAACTTGCACTTAAGGATGTTCCTGGAGATCGCAGATACCATAAAAGTAAATGGCGTGAGTAAAGAGGCTATCAGGCTACGCTTATTTTCATTCTCTTTACGGGATAAAGCGTGGGATTGGCTGCAATCAATACAGACAGGGAGTATCATGACATGGCAGGATATGGCCACAAAATTTCTTGAGAGATTCTTTCCACCAGCTAAATCAGCTCAACTGAGGGCAGAAATCAGTGTATTTAAGCAGCTGGAAACTGAGACTTTGTATGAAGCATGGGAGCGCTTTAAGGATTTACTACGAAGATGCCCACATCATGATTATGCAGATTGGGTCCAGATTCAGTTGTTCTATAATGGGTTAAATGGTCCGAATAGGACTGTGGTTGATGCAGCAGCTGGGGGAGCTCTATTCAGGAAATCAGCTGAGGAAGCGCGCAATTTATTGGAAGAAATGGCCATTAACCATTATCAATGGCCAAGTGAACGCGCTACGGTAACCAAAGTGGCTGGGATTTATGAAGTAGACCCTCTTGTGGCACTTACAGCTCAGATTTCCACCTTGGCCACTCAAGTAGCAGCCCTGACAAAACCACGAGTATCATCTATTGAATCAGCGGCAGCTACAAATATGCAGTTAGTGGAAGGAAACCCGAACATTGAACAAGTCCAATATGTTAACAATCGGAACTTCAACAGCTATAGAGGAAATCTTATGCCTAACAGTTATCATCCAAACCTGTCATATGCTAACACAGAGAATACTTTGCAACCTTCTTCTGGTTTTGACTATAAAAAGGATGAGCAGAAATCTTCCTTAGAAGATTTCGTGAGCACGTTTGCTGCTAGTACTTCAGAGAGATTTGAGAAGACTGAGTCAAGGCTAAACAATATTGAGATACACATGGAAAATATGGAGGCTACAATGAAGTCTTTAGAAACACAAATTGGGCAGATTGCATCCTCCATAACCAAGCAGCAGTAGGGGCATTTGAATAAACTGTCACAGCCGCCAAGCTATCTTTTTCATGTCAAAGCAGTCAGTGGATACAAAAGAAGAAGCTACCATGACCACCATTTGGGTGGTTGCGTCTGGCTGAAGACGTTAAACTTAGCGCTAGCGGGGAGGCAACCCTTGCATTTCTTTTATTATTATTTTCTTACTTTTTATTTTTATTTTTATCTTATTTTATTTTATTGTGTGCTATTTATTTATTTGCATGTTATTTATGCAGGTAGCATGAGACACACAAAGCCCGCGCAACCAAATTCTAACCAGCAAGAGTCTGATCAACTCCATGCACGGTAGTGTTGTTCCTTACTCTTGTTCTTTAAATTTTTATCTTACATTGAGGACAATGCAAATTTTAAGTTTGGGGGTGTGTGCATGTTGCTTACTTGTTATTTAGTTGTTTAAATTTTGTTATTTAGTTATTTAAATTTATTGAGAAAAAAAAAAAAATTTGTTTTAGTCTTTGATAGTAAAGCATAAATCCTGTGATGATATTGTTTGTTTATGAGTGAAATTTTAGAAACGATAAGTGCCTAATTTACTTTTATCTGATGCCTTGAATAATTGATCTATGTTAGACTCGTAAGCACTTAAAAATAGGTTTTTAACAGTAAAACTTAAGTAGTTGACAATGTGACTAGTTGAAGAAATTGCATATCGATGAATGACCGTTTGCTTAGATATCTATCTTGATTTGCTAGTGTTATGAAGTATGGTATAGCTAAAAAGAAAAATGTCTCTAAAGAAAGAAAATAAACCACCTATAACCGATAAGCGTGAAGCTACCCATGGGCGAGTATTAGGACCACCATGAGGAGAAATGCTACCTTAAAGGGTAGGTGTGTTGATTAAAAAAAATAAAAGAGCAAAAAGAGAAGCAAAAAGAGACAAGAAAAGAAAAAAAAATCATACCATACTGAGCACGAAATAAAGCAATTACAAAGCATAATTGAGATATCTAAGTTGGTTTGACCCATTGATTCTAATTTTTAAACGAAATCATTGAGTTGGCTTACTTAAGATCAAAGTTGTGATGAACCTTTACACACACACACACTTGAGTCTAGCTTAGATAATTTATTCGAGAATTTGGATTCGAGCTGCAATTGCGTACTTTGAAGATTCTTTGATTTCATTTATAAGCTTTCTTTGAGGATATATTTATGCGTAACTATTGAGACTATGTTTTGTTATTTTTTATTTTTGCATGATTGTGTGTGATGACGTTTGTGGGTATCGTCACTGTAAGCCCTCACGAGACTATAACTCGTCCACTAGGGCCGCCTAGGGGTTTAAAGGCTTTTTGCATATGCTAAATGCAATCGTGATCCCTACGAAAGTGGCTTAGTTAATTTAGTAATTTTTAATTATTTATTTGAATTTAGTTTTTATTTTTATCTTTTGCTCGGGACTAGCAAAACCTTAAGTTTGGGGGTGTTTGATAAGTGTGGTTTATACCCACTTATTCCAATATCTTTAGCTTATTATTTTGTTATAATTCGAGATATTTAATATCAATTATGATTTATTTTATCTTTTATTTATAGGAGCATCAATATATGGATCGGGGGACAAGTACACGTGTTTTGGGAACTTTTGGAAACACAGGACGAGCACGGGATCATTAGGCGCCATATGCCACAATTTCATACTAATTCCAGAGGAAAAGGCGCCACAATCCCATACAAAGTCCAGGGAGTAAGGCGCCATGGCGCCACCAAAGAGAGAAGAAATCGTGACTTGGAGAGAGAAAAGTCAAATTGGAATTGTTGTTGGCTTACAAAAGTGACGTGAATAGAAGGACAAAAAGAGGAAAGAAAGACCCAGCCACCATTGTTGACCAAGGGTTGAAAATAAAGAGAGCTTCACGTGGGCCATGCAAGAGAGAATGAGTTGCAAGACTAAATAAAAGTTGAGCACGTGGGGCCCTCCATTTGTTTTGTTTACAAAATCAATTATCAAAGAAGAGGAACAGGCGCCACGGCGCCTCACAAATTCCCAAACTCAGCCAAAAATGCCGAGAGTTTAGCGCCGCGCCGCCAATGGAGAAAGGCAGCGCCGCGGCGCCCCCAGAATGCCAAACTGCATACATTTTCCAGACGGATCAGCGCCGCGGCGCTGCGCAGGAAATTCCTACGCGTTCCAGGACTCAAAATTTAGGGTTTTCTGAAATCCTAATGGCACCCTGACACTTCTATAAATACAAGACTTCGTCCAAAACACAAGAGGAGGCTAATACAGAGCACAAAAGACATAAACACATATTTTTAGAGATCCAAGGAGAGGATTGAAGAGCGACAAGAGGAGACAAAGGCGGTGACGTCCGGGGAGGAAGAGATTCAATTCGGGTTTTATCTTCTTATTTCTTTCTTAAAACTCTAATGATTTCCATTAGATTCATGAATTGTTTATCATTGTATTTATCTTTTGTCATGAATTAACTCCTTAATTTTGGAGAATGATGTAACTGATGCTTGAACCTTAATTTTAATTACTGATTTTGTAATGAAGTTTTATTAATTATTTATATTCTTTTGAGTTTAATGCTTCTTGATTGCTGGCCACAATTTGAGATGATGAATGTTTAGAATCTATCACTCGAGAGAGGGGATTTTGAATAGATCTAGAGAATATAGCCTAGGATTTTATAGAATTCGAGAGAATATGTAATCCTTTGAAGTCGTTAAAAGAGAATCACAAATCGTAATGAGTTGTTAACTATTGGATTTTTATAGAGATATCGAAGTCTCTAGTTGATGATATTTTCACTCGGCACTCGAGAGAGGGAGTGGATAATTCCGGAGTCTTGACTTATAAACAATATAACCGAACAATGGAAATTGGCATAACAAATACATAGGTGACAGCTAGGTGAAATCAGGATCCAAAATCTCTATCGTATTAGTTCCTCCTATTTAAGTATTTTTATATTTTATTTATTTATTAAAAATCTTTATCATTTATTTTCTAAATAAAGTTAGGATTATCAATTGTAGTACTTAATGCGAGTTAACGCAATCCCTGTGGGTTCGACACTCTTTCACTGATTTATACTAAAACTTGACACCGTACACTTGCGGTACGATATAAAAATATCACAACATTAAGTTACAACTTGAGCGTGATAAAGAAAGAGGGAGGGAAAACACCACCTTGGGTGAAACTAGTGAAAGTGGTGTATCTAGGGAGAAAAACAAAGCCAAGGCCGTGAGAGTTCCCAAGAGCAGTGTGAGTGAACGTGAGGGGGAAACAAAAGGGAGAGTAAAAAAAATTCTACATGGGCGAGGGTGAAGCGAGGAAAGCTTTCAAGGCTAGCAAGCTGATGCTGTTGTTAGTCTATAAGGAACCTCATCTTTATTTTACTAACACTGACCCTTTGCTTCCTGTGTCTATTTCATCTCTTTTGCAGGATTACAATGACGTACTGACCGAGGACATACCTATTGGGCTTCAACCCATTAGAGGTATTGAGCACCAGATAGACTTCACACTTGGAGAAGTCATTCCCAATAGGCCAACATATTGGAGCAAACCTGAGGAAACGAATGAACTTCAGAGGCAAGTTTGGGAGTAGATGGAGAAAAGGTATGTCAGAGAAAGTATGAGTCCATGTACGGTACCATTTCTTCTAGTTCCTAAGAAAGATAGGACGTGGTGTATGTGCGTTGATTATCGAGTGATTTACGGTAAAGTATCGTCACACTGTTACTAGACTAGATGACATGTTGGACGAATTGCACGGTTCCAAAATTTTTAGTAAGATTGATTTAAAGAGTGGATACCATCAAATTCGAATGAGAGAGGGAGATGAGTGGAAAACTGCATTTAAGACAAAGTATAGCTTGTATGAATGGTTAGTTATGCCATTTGGTCTTTCAAACGCACCTAGCATATTTATGATATTGATGAATCATGTTATGCGTACATTTTTAGATAAGTTTGTTGTGGTTTATTTTGATGACATCTTAGTTTACAGTAAAATGTTAGATGAGCATGTTATACATTTGAAGCATGTTCTTGATGTGTTAAGGCAAGAAACGTTGTATGCTAACGTTGATAAGTGCACTTTTTGTATGGATATGATTGTTTTCCTTGGATTTTTTGTGAGTGCAGATGGCATCGAGGTAGATTTGGAAAAAGGTGAAGGCAATTTAGGATTGGCCTACACCAACAACAGTGACAGAAGTCAGAAGCTTCCATGAATTAGCAAGCTTCTGACTGAAGTAGTGAAGATGACCGTTGGCTTCAAATGGGGTGAAGAGTAGGAGCATGCATTCCAGGATCTGAAAATGAAGCTGTGCATTGCATCAGTCTTGGCACTACCCAATTTTGAGAAGACATTTGAGATTGAGTGTGATGCATCCGGATTAGGCATTGGAGCGGTTCTTAAGCAATAAAAGTGACTAATAGCCTACTTTAGTGAGAAGCTTAATGTAGCCGTTTTGAGATACCACACATACGATAAGGAGTTGTATGCGCTAGTGAGATCCATTGAGACTTGGCAGCATTATCTATAGCCTCGAGAGTTTATGATCCATACAGATCACGAGTCATTGAAGCATTTGAGGGGTCAAGGTATGCTGAACAAATAGCACGGAAGAATTCGGCCATAAGGAAAAACCCTAAAATGCTTTCAACTCTCCATTTCCTCTCGATGATTCCCTTCTCTGATCGTCATGAGCCTTCATCCTTTATTTTAATTTCTTCTTCTAAATCGATTACCACGACTTTGACCTCTCCTTATCTTTTTATTTTGGCTATGAAATTTCTCACGGGCTTACTTCAGACTATGTCTCATGATTGGGGTTTCAAGTTTCATTGGCCTTGTTCTAAAGACCGTCTCACTCATCTTTGTTTTGCATATGACCTTATGATTTTTTATAAGATGGATGCTCCCTCGGTCTCTTTGATCAAGGATTGTCTTGGGCAGTTTATGGGTTTATATGGTTTGGTCCTGAATCCAGCTAAGAGTCATCTTTTCTCCTCCGGTATCTCTCATTCTCTAAAGGATCGGCTGCTTCATTTGTTGGGTTTCCAAGAGTGTTTTCTCTCAGTTCACTGTTTGGGAGTCCCTTTGATTTCTTCTAAGCTCCGGGCCTCAGATTGTGCTTCTCTTGTTGATTGTATCATCCAGCGTGCCAAGAGCTAGAGTAGCAGGTTTCTTTTGTTTGCAGGGCGGCTTCAGCTCATCAAGTCGGTTTTGTTATCTATTCAAATTTATTGGTCTTCTTTATTCATTCTTCATATGTCTGTTATTAAGAAGGTATGGACGACTCTCAGATCATTCCTTTGGAAGGGTATTGAGCTTTCTCCCTTTGGGGCGAGAGTGGCTTGTATGACTGTTTGTTTACCTTTGAAAGAAGGGGGGATTGGGGATTAAGAGTTTGGCAACATGGAATAGAGCGGCTATTGTTAAGTATTTATGGTTTATGTGCTCTGGTTAGGTTTCCTCCAGGTCGAATTGGGTTCATTCTTACTTGCTTCGTAGTCAGAGCTTTAGGGAGGTGTCGTGTCATGGAGATTGCTCTTGGAGTTGGCGGAAGATTTTGGAGCTTCATTCTTGGGCTCGTCGGAGAATGAGGTTTAGGATTTGGAATGGTGAGAAGACGCTGCTTTGTTTTGATAACTGGCATCCGCTAGGTCCGATTGTGGATACGCTAGGTGAGTGAGTTATTTATGACTCTAGCTTGGATAGGATGGCTACAATTGCTACTATTATCTGTGATTCTTCTTGGAGTTGGCCCTCTGCTAGGTCAGCAGCCCTTGTTGAGCTGGCTCAGACCCTTCTTTCGGATCCTTCTTGTATGAGGGATGATGAGTTGGTTTGGGAGGATGACAGTAGAGGGAGGTTTTCAGTGTCTAGCGCTTGGAATGCGATGAGGATGATGGGCACTTTGATACGCTAGCACTGGGTTGTCTGGTTTAGTAAAGCTATTCCACGCCATTCCTTTTTGCTTTGGATGACTATTCAGGGTGGCCTTTGTACCCAGGATCATCTTATGAGTTTTGGTATCTCTGCTTGCCCGCGATGCATCCTTTGTGGTTGTTCAAGTGAGGATGTTGATCATTTTTTCTTCCAATGCTCTTTCTCTTTGCAGGTTTGGACTACGTTGTTGGCCATGTGTGGGTTAGATTAGAGTTCTCAAGTTTGGTTGCAGACGGTTGAGTAGATGTATCAGTTCACCGACGCCTCATTATATCATCTTCTTGTTCAGCTTTCTTTTGCTGCGACAGTTTACTACATCTTGAGGGAGAGGAATACCCGCATGCATGATGTGACCCATCGCTCTATTAGTTCTCTACTTTGTGATATTGTGTTTACTGTCTGGTCTCGTGCCAGTTTACTGTGGAGGGTGAATCCATCTTATGATAATAAATGGCTTCAACTTTCTTGACGCCTACCTGATGACATTTTCTGATGGTTTTGTTTTGTCTATAGCCTTTCGGGTTTTTACTAGGAGGACCCGTCCTCTCTAGTTTTCTGGGGTTTGCCCCTTTTAGCCTTTTTCTTTGTTGCTAAGAGGGTCTGTCCTCCCTACCTGTCTGGGGTATGCCCATGTGCTTTTGTTTCTTTTGTTAATACATACTTATATCCAAAAAAAAAAAAAAACAGCACGCACATTGGTTAGAGTTTGTTGAGACATTTCCATATGTAGTCCGCTACAAACAAGGTAAGGAAAAAATTATTGCCGATGCACTATCGTGAAGGTAAGCTTTACTTACTTCATTGAGTGCAAGAATGCTCGAGTTTGAATTTATTAAAGAACTTTATGCAATGATTCTGACTTTAGTACTATCTATGCTGCATGTGAAAAGTCTATATTTAGCAAATTCTACCAACGTGATGGGTTTCTGTTTAGAGAGAATAGATTATGCATTCATGTTTATAGTATGCGTGAGTTGTTAGCTAGGGAAGCGCATAGGGGAGGTTTAATGGGGGCACTTTGGCATTGCCAAAACCTTAGGAGTATTGAGTGAACATTTATATTAGCCTAAAATTCGGAGAGATATTGAGTGTTTGTGTGATAAATGCTTAACTTGTAAAAAGGCTAAATCTAAGGTTATGCCTCATGGGTTGTATACATCATTGCCTGTACCTAGTGAGACATGGGTAGATGTATCAATGGACTTTATATTGGGTTTACCTAGGACTAGGAAGGGTAGAGATTCCATCTTTGTAGTGGTTGATAGGTTCAGTAAGATGGCACACTTTATAGCATGTCATAAAACTGATGATGCCACTAACATTGCTGACTTGTTCTTTAGAGAAGTAGTACGACTCCATGGGATTCCACGGAGTATAGTTTCAGATCGTGATGTTAAATTCCTTAGTCACTTTTGGAATGTTTTATAGGGTAAATTAGGAACAAAACTTTTGTATTCTACTACTTGCCACCCCAAACTGATGGCCAGACCGAGGTGGTAAATAGGACTTTGACTCAGTTATTGCGTACTATTATCAGTAATAACTTAAAAACTTGGGAGGATTGTTTGCCTTTTGTTGATTTTGCATATGACCGTAGGATTCATTCATCTACATCTTATTCACCATTTGAAATTGTTTATGGTTTTCAGCCACTAACTCCATTAGATTTGTTACCATTACCTGTTGATGAGCATGCAGTGTTAGATGGAAAAGGGAAAGCCGATTTGGTGAAACACATACATGAAAAAGCAAGAGAGCACATACAGTGAAAGAATGAGCAATGTGCTTCTCATGCTAATAAGGGAAGAAAGCGTGTGGTATTTCAGCCTGGAGATTGGGTTTGGGTACACATGCAATGAGAGATTTCCTGAACAGTGTAAATCTAAGCTACAACTGAGGGGGGATGGTCCATTTCAAGTCTTGGAACAGATTAATGATAATGCATACAAGCAGGATTCACAAGGTTAGTATAATTTGTCAGCTACATTTAATGTTTTTGACTTAACTCTTTTTTATACAGATACAGATTCGAGGTTGAATCCTTTTCAAGAGGGAGGGAATTACATGATCCAGGCCACACATGGAGCATTAAAGGACACAGCCAGCAACATAATGGACCCATTGCAATTACCAGAAGGGCCAATCACAAGACAAAAGGCCAAAAGAATCAGAGAAGCAATGGCGGGAGTTGTTTAGAGTTTTATGGCCGACTGCAACAAACAAATATATATGCATGTGGGATTCAATTGAGAGGGGCCAAAGCCACTTCACTTGGCCCAAATCAGTTCTGAATGAAGCTTCACAGGCCTTTGAAGACTTGAAGACTTTGGTATTTTTGTAATTTCGCCTTCCGGGGTATTGTTGTCTTTATGCCTTTAGGGTTTCTCTTTGTAACACTATTTAAACTTGCTTTCTTCTTCATTTTCCATTATTCACGAATTTGAGAGAAAACATTGAAGCTTTTATGTTTTTTTTGGCTATGGCTGAATTCTTGTGAGGAAGGGATTCCTATTTAGGTATATGATGTCAATATAATGATCAGAATGGGTTGTTTGGGACTCGAACCGGAAACTAGTCAGATGGAGTAGAAAATTTCCTTGTTAAATAGGTAAAAAAATCAATCCCCAAGCTGTGCATGTATTTTTCATTGCACACAGTTTTCCCTATGTATAACATCAAAAACTCACTTTCTTCCCAAATCCTTAAAGAAGACGCTAAAAAAATTGAATACTCAGCTGATCAACCTTTATTTTCTTAGTCTTATTGTATGAATATGACACAAATCTAGTCATTCAAGGAATATTAGTTGTCACAACCAGTAATATGGAAGAGCCTTTTGCAAGTGCCAACAGGACCAATCACATGCCAAAGAGCTAAGAAGATCAGAGACGTAATGGCAGGGCTAGCACATAATGCCATGGTCGAGTGTGACATAAAACTCTAGGACATATTGGCGTCACATGAGGGCTTCAATGGAGTGGGTCCAAAGCTATTCCACTTGACCCGAGTCATATCCGATTAAAGCACCAGCAATCCTGAAACCAAGTACATTTTTTACGGATAAAGCCGATTCAAGTCTGACACCAAGTATTCGAGTTACGCAAGGCTTAATAGGCTTGAGACACAATATTTGGGCTTTGTTACAAGTGGCCACGAAATTTATGAGCTTTTGGTGTGAATGGGACAACTTGAGACATTTGGGCTAAGTTTTCCACATTTGTTGAATTTTATGATATTTGTGTTTTTTCTTTATTGACTTTTTGGCAAAGTTATTGATGACTTTAGCCACCTTGTTTGATATTTTTGTTATGTTGTCTAAGCTATTAAATGACTATTAAAGGCATACCCTTTAAATGGTCATTAGTTAGCAAGTTATGATGTTTTGGTATTATTGCACCTATTAGGGTTTCTTTCATTGTACTATATATTGTAACATTTCTTTCTTAATGAATTAATCAACCATTTTCGAAAATTTAGCTTCATCTTGAAGCTTGGCTTTGGCCAAAATTGCTTAAGGGAGGGATTCCCCTTATTTCATGTAATCGACTTATCTAAGGCATGACAACCTTAGTGGCGTATCCGTGCTAGTAGAATACTACAAGGAATCATCTTAAGGGTTCTTAAAGATAAGTTCTTTATGGGCCTTCTTTGTGGCATTGGAAGTGTTTTTTTCCAACAAAATCAAAATCGTGGTTCTTGGAGTTCTGTCCGTTGCGAGGGGTTTGCTTGGCCTAATCCTCCAAGTGAGTTTCGCGTCATTTGGTATTAGAGCTTAGGGTTCCAAGGTCTGATTTTTCTATCTTTTCTTCGTGTTTTTGATTTAGTCTTTATTGTGTTTGTTGGTCATCAAGATATTTGTTCATCTTGATTCTTAGTTTTTGTGTTTCTTAAGTATTTTTTGCATTTCTGATCTGTCGGTGACCGGCATACCGATCCAATATCGGCCTTCATATTGGTCTAACTGGGCATTACATAGATTCTGGAACCGGGCTAGTATCATACCGGCCTACATATAGGTCTCCATACCGGTCTACCTAGAGATAACATAGCTACTAGAACCGGTCTAGTGTCATATCGATCCCATACTGGTCTCCATATCGGTTAACCTATGAGTAAAACATAGCTACTGGAACTGGAAAGTAACCATACTAGTTTCATACCGGACTCCAAAATGGTCAACACTTAGAAATTTTTTGAGAGCTCAAGTGATTTGAAGAGTAAAAAAAAACGAGTAAAAAAGTTTAAAATTTTGATTGAATTTGGTTTGTTCTATATTATCATTTAGGTGTCCGTTGATGGTAATTCATCAAAATTTCTATTGAGGCACTAAATTTCCGTCCAAATTTGCATGCGTCCGTAATTTGTTTGCATGTTTGTTTGTTTGTTGTTCTAGTTTGTGATTTCTATATTCCAATTATTCTACCTGTAGGTTTTCTTTGAATTGAGTCTATGTATTTGCAAATTCTTACTTGCGTTACTCTGTTTGCCCTATATTGGTTTCTTGTTGTTTATGCTAGCTTGAAGATTACACATTGTTGTGAGCTTTTTGGAAAGTCATATTCATATTATATTGAGTGCAAACACGAGTGGAGTGGAGTGATAAGTATTTGAGTGTAAACACGTGAGCGTGTGAGATTGTGAGGTTATATAATTTTGTTCACATATTTGTTTCTTCTAATCTTTTGTTGAAGCTTAGAGATGGCAGGTACTAGTTTGACAGTGGATGAGAAGCTTGAGGCTTTAGAAAGGAAGTTTATGGATATGATGGAAAACATGAATGTTGCTTTCGATAAGTTGTCCAAGGAAGTAGAGAGTAATCAAACAGGCAGTATTCCCATAGCACCACCACCTCAACATATACCACCACCTTAGAATGTGGCACCACGACGTGTACCACCTGATAAGTGTATGAAATTGTACTTTGAATGCTACTAACTTAGCTTGTTTATCATGTATTTAATCTTAATTAGAGTTTATTTTGTGCTTTGTTATTAGGAGTAATGGAATATGAAGTTTGGAGCAATTATGCATGTTTCAGGACCTTACAGTCGCATCGGAAACACAAGGGAAGAGCGGAAATGAAGAAATCACAAAGCCAGAAATTTGCCACGCGTCGCGACGCGCTTACGGGATTTGAACTGCACACGAAAGCCAGCAAGTTGGGCGCCGCAGTGCCACTTGTCAGCACCGCGACGCCTTTGAAGTCACCAAAACCCTATTTTAGATGTGTTTGATACGCATAATGACTCTGAAACTTCCCTATATAAACCCAACTTCGTCCAAACCCTAAAAAGGAGGAGATAAACAGAGAGAAACAAAAGAGAACACACAACAAAGAGCCACAAACACAAAATCAATAGAGGAGAATGAATAACTTCAAGGAAACCATGACGTCTCTCCGATCTATCAAATCTACATCTCTTTCTTCCATGGAGAACTAATCTCCTAGGCAAAGCTAAGGATGAACTCTTATATTTGATTTCTTATATTTATGTTGTTGATTCTTAAAGTACCTATTTAACATTTAATACAATTGATGGTTGTTATTCTTTATTATTTTACGATTTCTGAATTCAGAAACTGTGTTTTTTCAACTCCTATATAGATCCAGTCATGCTTCTTCTAAGTGTGATTTGCGAACCCAGTTGTGACTGGTAAAGTTATTTTATGTGTTGGTCTTCTGCTGCAGTATTGCCTGAGGGTATATTGTCGACGTTAGATAGCTCGTAACGATAAATTTATATGTTGTTAACTTAGAGAAAATAATTCATCAATTATCTTAGAATTTGACATGTTTAGAATTGAATATCTTCCGATTGTTGGTTTGGGATGTGAAACCTTCAATTGAGTAATAACAGGAATTAATAACTGAATACAAGAGTATGATACAAGAGGGATTCCTGACGTTTTGCTTCCTCTCTCTATTGATAGTTTTTAAGTATTTTTTCATAATCTTTATTTTATATTACCAAACTCAATCATTATCTGTACTTTGGTTACTGCTAACATTTTTGTTTTAGTAAACCAGTTCTTTGTAACCATCTCTCTGAGGAATCGACACCCCAACTATATTGCGATAACCGCAAGTACTCTTTGGGTGTAATCAAAATTTGGCACTGTTGCCAGGGAGACGGTTTATAATCTAAAGGAGCAGGTTTTCTTAGTCAACAGAAAATCGATAACTTCATTCTATTTTACTTTTTATTTTTATTTCATTTATTTTATTTCAGTTTTAACTTTCGTTTTTTTATTTCTTTTTAATTATTTATTTTTAGGTTATTCTTTATTATTATTATTATTTTTATTTTATTTTTGTTTCTCATTTTATTTGTGTTTAAATTGCATGTGTAGACGTAGGGATATGTTTGGTAGATTTGTTAGGACTGAAGAGGAAAATTCAGACTCAGAGAGTTTGTTTGACAATCTCTTTGCCACACCCTCCACGTCTAGCGCATATACTATGAGTGAGTACGATAGACCACCTATGAGGATTCTTGAAGAGTATCTTCATCCCACTCGCACGGCTACTGTTAGGGTTGGTGCTCGGAGTGCCAATCCGGATCGTATTTATGTCCGATTCATGAATACGAGCAATTCCATTTACCATAATATTACTTATTTAATGGTAGCACCTCTTTTTTATATACACATATTCGATCTAATTACGATTAGATATCTAATTATGATTAGATTGAAACTAAATTTGGTTTAGTGATACGTGTATATTAGACAAATACCCTAGGATTTACAACATAGTGCGCAGTTATAACGTAGTTTGTAATTGACATTGGGAAGCGTCACTATAAGATATATATCCTTAAATAAAGTTCCTGGTCAAGATTTACTAACACATGTTGGTTAGTAAAATCCACTGAGATCAGTACATGTCGTATATCGTGACTTGGTCTAATGTTTATCCCAATGAACCATGAGTCTCGGGAGACTCGTATAGACATGTAGGTGTTTATTTGATAAACACTAAACGACTCACTGAAGATTTCCTAATAGATGGTACACCAAAGTCAATAGGAATCTTCTCAAGTTGAGCGAGCATAGTGATCCTTCGACTTGAGATACCACAGTGGATATATGAGTTATCCTCCATACTTTGATGACAGTCACGTCACCGATCTATTCATGATCAGACCTCCGTCTGTTCATTGGGTGTGGAATGATGCTCATGATATCCAGTGTGTATCAAGATAGAATCTGTCAGTCCTGTGTATAGGGCATAGGCATCCTACATGTGTTTGCGATCTAGTAAATCCATGGTCGTGGTATAACTTCAGAAGCCTATTCCGAGTGTTATTTAGAGATCGTAAATTGAAAATCGATTATATTATACCGAAAGGATTTGACGTTCTTATCTATATCCCAGGTATAATATGGATAGCCTGTGACGGAGGGATTATACGTATGCAATGACCTCGACTTGCATAGTTTAGTGAGATTATCTGTGGTTGTCAAAACTCATGAGTGGGTGAATTATGGACACGAAATTGGATTTCGTGACGGATAAACCTAAACTTAGAGAGCCCCACAATATGAAGTGTACTCGTTGAGCACTTGTGCAACCCGTTATGAATAATATAGATTATTCATAATACTTCACCAGATTAAATGAGTTAATTTAAATCGTTTAATCAGTTAAACGATAACACATGTATAAGGGCATTTTTTGTCAATCGTAATTAATATGTATTTGTATTTGATATAAAATTTGATTTGATACATATTAATTATTTATCAAATGAGATTTTGACACATGTCATTAATATATGTATTTGTTATTTAATGTAAATAAAAATACATATATAATAATAATTATATTAATTAATTATTTAGATATTTAATTGTTAAATATTTGAATAGTTAAATAATATCTATATTTCATAAATGTTATGAAATATGTTTAATTATTATTGAAATACATGGCATGATTTAATTAAGCTAAATGTGTGCAAATTTGATTTGCTACCAAAAAGCTTAATATTATTTAATTGGATTAAATTCTAAAATTGGACAAAAATGCCCCTAAAAGTCGGTCATTTGATTTTAAAAGGAGAAAAAAAAACTTTCTTCATTCCATCAACCACCATGGCCGAAACTTAACCCCAAAAAATACGTAGACTAAATTCAATGAAAACCTAAAGCCAGAATACTTGAAATATAGAAATCACAAACTAGAACAACAAACAATCAAGCATGCAAATAATTGTGGACGTATACAAATTCGGATGAAAATTTGGTGCCTCTATAGAAATTTTGTTGAATTACCCTCCACGGACACCTAAATAATAATATAAAACCAACCAAATTCAAACATTTTTTTTTGCTCTTCAGATCACTTAAGCTCTCAAAAGAATTATAAATTATGACTGATTTGGGGTTCGATTTAGGACCGGTATGGTTGTTTACCGGTTCCAATAGCTATGTTTTACTAATAGATTCGTCGGTATGGAGACCGGTATGGGACCGGTATGAAACTAGACCGGTTCCAATAGCTATGTTATCTCCAAATAGACCGGTATGGAGATCGGTATTGGACCGGTGTGGAATTAGACCGATTTTCGTAACTATACAATGCCCAGTTAGACCGATATGAAGGCCGGTATGAGACCAATATGGTGGTCACCGACAGATCAAAAATACAAAAACAATTAAGGAAAACAAAAATCAAGAATCAAGATGAACAAGTATCTTGATGACAACAAACACAATAAAAACTAAATCAAAAATACAAAGTAAAGATGGAAAATTCAAACCTTGGAACCTTAAGTTTTGATACCAAATGACGTGAAACTCACTTGGAGGATTAGGCCAAGCAAACCTCTCACAACAGATAGAACCCCAAGAACCTTGAATTTGATTTTATAGGAACAAAACCCTTCCAATGATACAAAGAAGACCCACAAAGAACTTGTATTTGAGAACCCTTAAGATGATTCCTTGTAGTGTTCTGCTAGCATGGAGACGCAACAAAGTTTGTCACGCCTTAGATAAGTCGATTGCATTAAATAAGGGGAATCCCTCCCTTAAGCAATTTTGGCCATAGTCAAGCTTTCAAGATGAAGCAAATTCGAAAATGGGTGATTACCTTTCCATTAAGAAGAAAAGAGTTTATATAGTACAAAGAAAGAAACCCTAATGGAGGTAAAATGACCAAAATATCCTTAATAGCTAACTAATGGCTACTTAAGGGATATGCCCTTAATAGTCATTTAAAAACTTATACAACTTATCATAAAAGTCTAAAGTAATAAAGACTGTGAAACTCTTTATCAGACTTGGGAGAAGTTTAAGGAGATGTGTAACGACCGATAGTATCTACTACTGTTACATTGTAGTACTGTGGTATTACAGAACAATGATAACATAATATAAATTATGTTGGGACACAAATACACTCATGGAATGACTTTGAGGATAATCAGTTAATTTCCCGAAATTCTGATACGAGATTGTATAATGTACCACTTGGACAACCCATAGTTTTTGGGCCATAACTTTCCCATACAAACTCCGATTTTGATGAATTTTATATCAACGGAAATCTACGATCGAGACCTACAACTTTTGAATTGAACATTTTTCCAAATTCGAAAAGAAATAGAATAAAAATACAGATAAAAAATTCAGATGAATAGTACCATGAAGGCATTCTAGTAAATTCTATAAATTTCTTCAAATTCTACACTCTTCTTATTTTTTTTAAATGGCCAAATATAAAAGGAGATATTATTCACTAATACAAATAGAAGAGACGAAACGTGTGAAAGAAAAGAAGAAAAGAATAAACGTGAAGAAGAAAAGAAGAAAAAGAACAAGAGAAGAAATAGAGAAAAAGCTTAGCAACCTTGGGAGACTTGGAGGATGAAGGAAACAACAAGAAAAAAGGTAAGATTCATTTGACCCAAAACTTGATATGTTGTATTTTGAAAATTTAATGATTAAATTGAGATGTTGGCATGATAAGGATTGTGTATTAGTAATAGATGAGTAAAGAGATTAGTGGTAGAATAAAGTGCCCAAAATTTTCGAAGCTTTAAGTGTTCAATTTAAAAAAAATAATGATGAGATTAAAGAGTTGTGGAGGATGTTAACTTGTCATGGAAAATGGGAAGTTGAAGTTTGATAGCATGGTTTGTGTAATAGCTTTGATAAAGATTTGATAGTAGTGTATTTGGGGCAAGATATGCCTTAGAAAGCAACTTAGAATCCTGGAATTTAGGCTCGCGTCGCGACACGACCTGGAAATTTTTGCAGAATGGCTACTGGTTTGTACGAGTCGCGACGTGCAAAGAAATTGTGTCATGAAGCGCAGATCTGAATTTCCCAAAATCAGTTTTAAACCGTCTCAGTTTCACTCTAGCATGTTAGAGGCCGACTTACAGGTCTCGTATCAGTTAATATACATATCTTACATCAAAATATAAGCATGATAAGCCTCGTAGATAAAACATATTGATGTATCATTAAGCTTAGTTAAGTACCGAGGTTTATTTTACTATGTATATACCTAAAGGTGGGCATCGGATCGGATCGGGTCAGATCCGATCCGATTCGATCCGATAATATCGGATCGAATCGGATCAGATTTGACTATCGAACCCAATCGAATCATATTTGGTTCATTTCTCGAATTTCGGATCGGATCAGATAAATTTGATAACTATCGGATCGAATCGGATTTTATCCGATTTGATAACAAATCTGAATCCGATAAGGAATCCGATTTGATAACGGATTCGAAATCCGATAGAGAATTCGATTTGATAATAAATCCGATAGTAGATTCGATTTGATAACAAATCTGATTTGATAACGGATCCGATTCGAAAAATTTATTTGAAAATTTGTAAATTCATAACAATTTTATCGAATTGGATCGGATAACTTAAAATTCAAATCAATTTTATCAAATCGGATTTGTTATTGAATCGGATCCGTTATCAAATCGAATCCACTAACAGATTCATTATCAAACAAGATTCGAATCCGTTATCAAATCGGATTTATCCGATTCGTTAAGTATTCGAATCAGATCAAATAAATACGATCTGATTCGATAGTTATCGGATCGGATCGGATCGAGTTTGATAAGGCTATCAAACCTAATCGGATCAAACAAACTAATACTAATCGGATCGGATCGGATTCGGATTCGGTCCGATCCGATCTGAATCTGATAATGCCCACCCCTATATATACCAATCAAGTTTTCGATCATAGATTACCCACATGAACCACAATCTTCTTCGGTGAGGAGATTCGGTGCCAGCCAAATTTCAAAATCTGTGAGTAGACACTTTTTTCCTTTAAGATGATTTTTATTTTGTTATTTTATTGTAACAGACTTATTTTCTCGCACTTAGGGCGTTAGCCAAATTCTTTTTAGTTATACTTTGATTATGCATATTCTGAGAAATGATTTAGAAGAACGATATTTTTAAACCATGATTTTGTGTTTTTGAGGCATTGGGGAAAAACCCACATCAGTATGTAACTTGCTACAGTTTGGAATTGACGGACATCACATGTGCACATGTAGAGGACCGGGGGGACAGCGATACGTAACGCCCCAAGATCCTAGTTCAGGACTAGGGATGACAGATTCCCCTACATCCTAGTTTTAGAGCTTGGAGGGTAGCATAGATCTGCACCCCCAGTTATAATTTAGTGGCTTGGGGGACGGCGATACGTAACTCCCCAAGACCACTAGTTTCAGGGACAATAGTGGCATTATTTGGGGGATGGCGATACGTAACGCCCCAAAGTCATGGATTTGCACTTCTATCTCTAGTTAGACGTATGGGGGGACGGCGAAACATAACGCTCCCATACGTCAAGTTTTTCAAAGACAGATCAGTTTTCAGAGATCCGATTTTCAGAAAAAGTTTTTCAGATACAAGTTTTTAGAAGCAGATTTTCAAAGTGAATTTAAGTTAATCTTTATAGAAAAAATTTAGACGACGAGATTTTTTTTCAGAAAGAAGCTCAAATTTTTCAGACAGAAAAATAATTTTCTTATAAAGCTATTTCGTAAATTTTTGATTTAGAACCAAATGTTTTATAACTGTATTTTAGTTTTTCATCCACTCACTTAGATCGTACAACAGTCTAATCCACCACTCCCAGATTCCTTGTTTTGCAAGTTTTCTCGGAGGACGAGCTCGGGAGGAGGGATACTGATGCAGTCACTATGGTTTGGAGTCCATCAGTCCAAGTCAGAGAAAGTGAGAGTCCAGTCAGAGTCATTGTAAAGTTAAGTATTAGTCTTTGGTTTTAAGATAGTCATTGTAAAACAATGTGCTATTAAATTTAATGTTGAGTTGTATATCAGTTATTAAGTTTGGGCTATGGTCCCACACACAGACATTTAAATAGAGAAAAGAGTATAAGTACGGCCTATTCCTTACCGATAGCATCTCCCGGATTGAGGATGTTACAAAGATGGTATCAGAGCATGGTCTAGGGAGTCGGTGACTGCAATGGGCAGAGTTATGGTCTGGTATACGCACTATGTCTGGCATACTCGTATGCGAGGCACTACCTCTCCAGTATCCGATCCTCGAGCATGTCCTCAAGATCTATAGACATGTTAGTAAGCTCTCCCAAACTATTCGAATAGTATCCCTTACGAGAACAACCATACTCTAAATCCACGTTAAAAATTTTTCTTTGAGTTATTCTGACCCATAACTAGAAATACAAACGAGATATGAGATCGGACAATAAGATCTTAAGAAAAGTTACCCAATGGAGTGGAAAGGAAAAACTAGAAGAAAAGTAAGGAAAGATGTAAGGATGTAAAAGCAACCAAATGTAAGAAGAGATATAGATACAGAATCAGATTGATAAGGAAGTACCAGAACTTGTAGTGAATAAGAATATAGCAAGCCTGAATGAGAGTGAAATCTCTTCCCTCCCAGTAAGATTCCTTTCCCATCAGAAAATTCTTGCAGGCATATCCAATAGCTCTTGAGCACCTCGAATAGATAGCGAGTTCCCCGAACAACCAAGGACAGCCACAAGGTGGAAGAAGCAAGAAATCAAGATTAGTCTTAAGAGTTGTAATAGACTGAGATGCCAAAGAGGTTGTAGAGAACTCCGGATCCTCAAACCCAAACCCAGGTCCTCAAACACATAAATAAATGTCATAAACAGAAACAATTATTACCTTACCTAAAGCGATTCGATGGGGACAAGACCCTAAGTTACTTAGTGATACCAGTTAAGGAAGTTGTCCTAATAGAGTCTATCACATACCTATATTACATGAGAAACCGACTCTAGCAGGACACAAAGTACCAAAACCAGGATACCAAAACCCATTGAGATATAAAAAGTTTGCCTTAGTCCATATTAGTATAGATATTGGAGACAGTCAGAAGCCCGACGAGAGTTCTTCTTAAGAAATGGAAAGGCCTCGGAAGGCAGATTACCCTGAAAAAGATTAAGGAAGTTTTCGAGGATATAAATAATAAAACCCAGTATAGTCCAAAGATTAAGGTAAGTCAGCGCGAGGCTTATAATTATAGTAGGAGCCTACAAAATAGACAAAATATAGTAGAACCTACAGATCGGCCCAAGTTAGTAGAAATCTGTGGAAGTATACAAGAATAGACCAATGAGGTTGGAGATATTTAGGAGTGACAAGAGTACCAGTTTGGACACTAGAATAGAGTGTCAAAATCGAGACTTATAGTAAGAACGGAGAACTGAGATCTGGGAAGTAACCAGGAGAATGAGTCACCGCTAGTATTGGCAGCACAACTTAGAACTAAGAGTTAGGATACATAAGTACTTAATAGGAATGTGAGAAGTAACAATGAAATTCAGAACATTCAGGTACATAGTTAACATAGTAAGAAGATAGTAGCGTAGATAATTGATAATAGTTGTGGATCCAAGTCATAGATAGTCAACCAGGTTCCTACAGAATGAATGACAACCCTTCCTTCTGGAAACCTCGATAAAAATCGAGACAAGAAAGAGAGAATGGTTCGAAGACACAATAAGTTGAGCTAAATCTGGAAGTTACAGTTGAACTAAGGAACCCTTAAAGAATTAAACACTCAGAAGTATGAAGAGACCAGAGAGAACGATTCTCAGGGATATAGTGAACAACTTATAAAGAGATCCATGGTATTGAGAAGGAAAGACTAGGTAAAAAGTAGCACCTGAACCAAAGATGATGTCCTAAGTAATCGAAGTTGATAGAGTTTTCAGGAAAGTAAAGGTGTAAGAAGTTCAAGGAATTGAGACAAGAAAGAAACCTTTGTAGCAGAGTAAGTTTCTTAAGGAATAATTGCAAAGAAAGTATAGCGGTACTCAGAGAGAGAAAGTAGTGACTCTAGAAGGTTATACGACACAGACTAAATAGGAAGAAGTACAGGGGCAGTATAAGAAAGTTTTTTAGAAAGTATGACTCTAGAGGAATTTCGCAGAGGAGGTAATGTGTTCAATAGTTGAAAATGATCAGAAGTAAAGCTGATAAGCTAAACCATATAGTTTTTAACAGTAATGCCCTAGTGTAGGGGAAGGCATCAAATAGATATATATATATATATATATATATATATATATATATAATATACATGAGGGTCTTAAGCTCATAAGATAAACAGAATGTACAACCAGATCATCAAAATCAAAAAGTCCTCAGGATAAGTTCCCACCCTCCCAACCCTCGTTAGACAATAATATCATAGATGGACCTTGAAAGTTGCCTTAAGATACTCCCAGTAATAAGTGAAAATATAGTGAAGACCGACACATAAGACCCTCAGACTTAGTTTAAGAAAAAAAAATATAAAGTGAGTGACAACTCTGAGTAAAAGAGTTGGGAAAGAAGTTGTTCAGATGGAACGGTACAGAGATAAAGTAATAGTTAAGAAATGACTGAGAAATAAAGGAACCGGTGTTAAACAAAATAGTCGATATGTAAAGGAATAAGATATCCCTCAGATAAGAAGCCAGAGACATAGACCAAGGAAGTTCTCAGTATAGAATAGGATAAAGCAGAAGACGAAAAGAATACTAAGGAAAATTTTTAGAATTGAAGTTGTCAAGATGTAATGACGATAAGAGAGAATACCTAATAAGCAAAGACAAAAATGTGTAACAATAAAGTTTCTTAGTATCAGATTGAAACCAATGATTCTTTTACGTGTTAGCCCATGTTAACCATATAAAGTTCCCAGCCCTAGTCTAAGTTGACCAACCACTACGAATTTGGGACGGTTTTAGCCACATGTATGACTGGTTCTGTAGATTTATAGTATGCTACGGAATCAAGAAGATAAATTACTACAATGCTGCAATTAGCGTAGCGGGTGAATCCTCAAGGTACAGTATATTTGCATGCATTTGAGTAACGACCCTTGACAGTACTAGACCATGGAAAACAAGTTAGTGTGAGACACCATAATCAGACTTACAGTAGCAATAAATGTAAGGGTATGAAGAAAACATGAACTATAGCTAGAACCGAATCGCTAGCGTCCCCACTTATAAAGAAATGTGATTAAGCAAAAGTATTTATACAGTTAATCTCCCAGAGGTGTTATAAAAACCAACCTCTTTAGTACAAACCAATGGGACGAACAACAATATTGGACAAGAGGTACATAAAGAATCTGACCATGCACTACAAGGTCCAAACTTATTCTGATAAGCAAAAGTAACTGATAAGCCAATCTGATATATATGTATGTATATCTTCCAGAGTTAAAGCTGAAATACAGGAACCTTATCACAGGACACATAGTATCTTCAGAGATGATAGTTAAAGCTGAAGTACAGGAACCCAATCACATGACACATAGTATCTTCAGAGATGATAGACCCTTAAGTAAGTAGTTATACAAAACAAGTTAAAGGGCGTTGAGTTCCCCCCAAGAAGACTCTTAGACATATCTTCTTGTAGATAAATATATGAAGACTAAACAATCAAGAACTAGAAGGTGTAAATGTATACCACGAACGTAGTACCATTCAGAATTGATAGCTCATTTGGGTAAAGAACTGGAGTAAGTTGAGTATAACAAAATATCTAGGAATAAGGCTTCTTGATGCATCATAAGAGCTGTAGCATGGCCGTAGTGTAATGTAATCAGTAGGAATTTCATGAAAACAGGACAAGGAATTCCTTTACGATCAAGAATTTTAAAAAACATAAAGATATGAAACAGAAGTTAAGATAATAGAAAGGTTAAGGAATATTTATTAGCAAAAGATGAATGATCACTTTAACAGAGATCTTAGTCACCAAGTTATAGTGAACCCGATTAACGTAAGTTGGTTTATAGTAAAGTAAGAATTCTAGCAGATGGAAATAAAAATAGTTAAGAGTATAAAGTCAGTTTAAATTTAAGGATTAGAAAGAAACGTAAACTCTGTGACCTATGGTAATATCCCACGTTTAAAGAGGATTCGAGGACGAATCCTATTTAAGAAGGGGAGAATTTTTAATGACCGGTAGTCTCTACTACTATTACGTTATAGTACTGTGGTATTACGGGATGAAGATAACATAATATAAATTATGTTGGGACACAAATACACTTATGGAACAACTTTGAGGATAATCGGTTAATTTCCCAAAATTCCGATACGAGACTGTAGCATCATGGTACCATCATGGTACCACTGGAGTCACCGGTACCATCATGGTAGCAGCAGTAGCAGCTCGGCCTGATCCAGGAGGAGGCATCAAGGGACCCGAGGAATCACTGACCTCTCCTCACTCGGTCAGCCGCCATAGTTGCATCGAGTTGTGTCTGCAATAAGGCTATCGTCGTCTTCTGCCTATCTATCACGGGTCTGATTTTGTGACTCTAGAAGATAGATCTCTCTGCTGCTCGCACTCGTATCGGCTCGACTCCTCAACTGGGTCTCGAGCTTTCTGATACGATCCTGAAGATACCACTTCGGACAACTCATAGTTTTTGGGCCATAACGTTCTCATATGAACTCCTATTTTTATGAATTTTATATATCCAGAAAGCTAAGATCGAGACCTACAACTTTTGCGATGAAAGTGTTTCCAAATTCGAAACAGAAATAGGCTAAAAATATAGATCAAAATTTGGATGAATAGTACCCCGAGGGCATTCTATAAAATTCTAAAAGTTTCTTCAAATTCTATACTCTTCTTATTTTTTTAAATGGCTAAATATAAAAGGAGATAATATTCACTAATACAAGAAGAAGAGAAGAAACATGTGAAAGAAAAGAAGAAAAGAAGAATAGAAGAAACGTGAAGAAGAAAATGAATAGAGGAAAAAGAAGAAGAAGAAGAAGAAGAAGAAGAAGAAATAGATAAAAACTTAGCAACTTTGGGAGACTTGGAGGATGAAGGAAACAACAAGAAAAAAAGGTAAGATTCATTTGACACAAAACTTGATATGTTGGATTTTGAAAATTTGATGATTAAATTGAGATGTTGGCATGATAAGGATTGTGTATTAGTGATATATGAGTAAAGAAATTGGTGGTAGAATAAGGTGCCCAAAATTTTGGAAGTGTTCAATTTAAAAACAATAATGATGAGATTAAAGAGTTGTGGAGGATGTTAACTTGCCATAGAAAATGGGAAGTTGAAGTTTGATAGCATGGTTTGTGTAATAACTTTGATAAAGATTTGATAATGGTGTATTTGGGGCAAGATATGCCTTAGAAAGCAACTTAGAATCCTGGAATTAAGGCTCGCGTCGCGACGTAAAAGGGTCACGCGTTGCGACGCGACCTGGAAATTTTTGCAGAATGGCTACTGGTTTGTACGCGTCGCGACGCACACATCAGAATTTCCCAAAATTAGTTTTAAACCATCCCAGTTCCACTCTAACATGTTAGAGGCTGCCTTACAGGTCTTCTACCAGTTCGTATACATATCTTACATCAAAATATAAGCATGATAAGCCTCGTAGATAAAATATATTGATGTATCATTAAGTTTAGTTAAGTACCGAGGTTTATTTTACTATGTATATGCCAATCAAGTTTCTGATCATAGATTACCCACAGGAACCACAATCTTCTTCGGTGAGGGGATTCAGTGCCAGCCAAATTTCAAAATCTGTGAGTGGACACTTTTTTCCTTTAAGTGTATTTTTATTTCGTTATTTTATTGTAACAGACTTATTTTCTCGCATTTAGGGCGTTAGCCAAATTATTTTCAGTTATACTTTGATTATGCATATTCTGAGAAATGATTTAGAAGAAAGATATTTTTAAAGCATGATTTTTTGTTTTCGAGGCATGAGGGAAAAAGCCACCTCAATATGTAACTTGCTACAGTTTGGAATTGATGGGCAGCACATGTGCACATGTAGAGGACTAGGGGGACGGTGATATGTAACGTCCTCATATCCTAGTTCAGGACTAAGGATGATAGATGCCCCAAGATCCTAATTTCAGAGCTTGGAGGGTAGATAGATCTGCACCCTCAGTTCTAGTTTAGTGGCTTGGGGGACAGTGATACGTAACGCCCCAAGACCACTAGTTTCAGGGACAGTAGTGGCATGCTTTAGGGGACGGTGATACGTAAAGCCCCAAAGTCATGGATTTGCACTTCTGGCTCTAGTTATGCGTATGGGGGGACAGTGATACGTAACACCCCAATACGTCAAGTTTTTCAGAGACAGATCAGTTTTAAGAGATCCGATTTTCAGCAACAGTTTTTCAGATACAAGTTTTCAGAAGCAGATTTCCAAAGTGAATTTGAGTTAATCTTTACAGAAAAAGTTCAGACGATGAGATTTTTTTTAGAAAGAATCTCAAAGTTTTCAGACAGAAAAATAGTTTTCTTATAAAGTTATTTCGTGAATTTTTGATTTAGAACCAAATGTTTTATAACTGAATTTTAGTTTTTTGTCCACTCACTTAGATCATACAACGGTCTAATCCACCACTCTCAGTTTCCTTGTTTTACAGGTTTTCTCGGAGGACGAGCTCAGGATGAGGGATACTAATGCAGTCACTAGGGTATGGAGTCCATCAGTCCAAGTCAGAGAAAGTGATAGTCCAGTCAGAGTCATTGTAAAGTTATGTATTAGTCTTTGGTTTTGAGATGTCATTGTAAAACAAAATGCTATTAAATTTAATGTTGAGTTGTATATCAGTTATTAAGTTTAGGCTACGATCCCACACATAGACATTTAAATAGAAGAAAAGAGTATTAGTAATTGTTTTTGGTAGAAGAGTCAGATCTCATGGGAATAGTACGGCGTATTTCCTTCCAGTAGCTGTTGGGTTTCTAGTTAGTCCCAAGATCGATTTCAAGCAAGAAATCATGTGCGAATACAACAAAGAAGCATGGCGGAATCATACTTACATTGATTGGTTATGCGATGCGAGGAACAACAAAACTTCTTGGCTCCTTGAGCTCTCGGCAATGGCCTAAAATTGTGCTCCTCCATTTACGGTCATGTCCTCCATTGATGCTCCAAGCTCCAAGCTCCAAGCTTTGCAAATGGTGATTCCATGCTCATAAGTTAGTTTCCCTATCACCTTGGATGGCCCTTTTTGTGTGCTAGCACTTGGAAATTTTGCCACAAAATTCCCTTTGGCTTCTCCTTTGTTCTCGGCCAAGCAAGAATCAAGAAGAAGATTGGCCCTAGGCCGAATATGGTGAGAGGAGAGGAAGAAGGCCCTTGGCTGAAACTTGAGAGATAAGAGAGAGGTTGAGTAGTTTTAGTTTTGTTTTGAATTAGATTTCTAAAATCCAATTACAAAAATCCTTATCCAAAAAAATGTAAGTGGCTTTCCAAAAGTCAACAAAAATTTGGAGCCAAAAATGGCAATAAATGCCATCAACCACTCATGTCACTATTCACATCAAAAGTGACTAGACATCACATCACTCAAAGTGACTAGACATCACATCAATCAAAGTGACTAATGATTTGACGCTAGATGTGACTTGTGGGCCCTACTCGATTCGAAATGCGAGTGGGCCCGCAAACACTCCCGGGCTCGGGTTCGCTAATTCCAAATTAACGAATTTTCCGTTGCGACGTAATTAAATCAAATTCAATTAAATATTACGCCTAGCAAAATTACTATTCACATCGCTAACGAATTAATTTTAAATTAACTCGTTTACCCAAATTAAAATTTAATTTTAATTCCGCGTCGAAATCCAATTTCGTATAATATATCGAATATATTATTTTATCGATGAATTCCAAATTAATCGTTCTCTCTCTTTAAATAATATTTTATCTCATATAAAATATCTCTATAATTAATCCCAGATAAATTTTCTCTCTCTTATAATTAATCCCAGATTAATAAAGTGCGAGTCATACGTCATCGGTGAATCTTCGGGAAATGACCCATGAGATCCCCGGATATGTTGGCAGTAAATCTGGTCGTCGGACTATCCGAACACGTATGTACCTAGTACTACATTTTTACCGATTTACAAGACATGGTTGGCTTCTAGCAAAGCACTGTGCCTACCCAATTCTCCATAAATATTCTTAAAGGAATATGTGATATATATCAGGCGTAGTATACGTAGTATTGCGTATTACGATCGAGCATCAGATGTCACGTGCAAGGCCTGGGGCTGGAATTGTGTCTGCCCCATACGAAGCACATATCAGATCTCTGGTAATTAGTCTCTATAATCGGATAATCATGACCTAGTCATATTATCCTGATGACTGCAGTACATAAGAGCACCAGTTTCGTATCCTACGTGATCATCATCTCCACTGTGACTGGAGTGATACTTCTGTCTTGACATCACTCCCAATACACTACGATTCTCAATATACCCAGAAGAGGCGTACATAGAACCTGTTAAAGCCATGGACGACCAAAACCAAAGTATATTGATTGTCGCAAGTATTAGCGGTGCAAGTCTCAGGTTAAGACCAAATACACCTACCCTGATTCGGACATCCATGGACACATAGTCATACTACTAATGGAATTTTGAGGGGTCTATCTAGAGCGAAGCTGTTTCCGTACCATCGGTAAACATAACCTCCTATTACACTTGCATGAGTATCATATACCCAAATATATGAGAACTATGTCGTTATGCTCCCACAATGCGCACAAGTGTAATACTAGTATTTTACGCATTATCGATGTCCAATCTCGATAATACTCTGACTATGGATATTTAATGATTAAACCTTCGTGGATTGATACTGTCTTATATCATCTCAATCTGGAACTAATCATAAGGACCTTCTATCATTTATTTATATCTTGGTAATCTAATTACAAATGATAAAAGAGCAATTTCCTTTGTCACACAGTTAATTTGTACAACAACACCATGATCTGTACAAATAGTGATGCTATGGGCCATAATTGTCCAACAGTAGCATCTCCCGGATTAGGGATGTTACAAGATGTTAGATAGTTGTCCTCACCATGGATATGAGAGTTGGTGATTAGTGAGCTATTTTTCTGATGGTTTAACCCCTAGAGAGCGACAATTTGTGGAGACAATGTGCAATGGTGAGTTCATCCGAAAAGACCTTGATGAGGCATTAAAGTACTTAAATGAACTAACTGATAAATCTCACATTTAGACTGGACCTAATGCCATTGATAACACTGATAGGACACACCTCACTTCTTCTAGCAGAGGCATATACCATTTAGGGAAGATGATAGTCTTAAGGCACAAGTTGGGCTATTGACTTGAGAGTTAGGAGCCTTAAAAGCCATAAAGAGCAAGACTATGCATGCAGTAACCCAGTTAGAAACTCATAAGGTATGTTTTAAGTGTAATGGAACTGACCATCAAGCCCAAGAATGTCATGTATATGGTGAGATGAGGGGAACATATGAGGAACAATGCAATACTTTAGGGATTTACAAGAAGCCTTATACACCATATTCAGATGCCTATAATCCTAGTTGGCAGAAACATCCTAATCTTAGTTAGAAACAGGAGCTTATCAGCCTACCCAGACATTACAACCCAAAGGTTACTGTGCTCCTTAATATCACACACATGTCGTTCCTAGGAATTCTTTAGAGGACAATGCACATGGATTTATATAGGCCCAAAGCAAAACCAATCAAAGGTTTGAGTCGTTGATAGCTCAGGTCGTTGAAGACAATAACGAGATTAAGAGTCAAGTCTCCAAATTGACTAATGTCTTGAGTGTGCAAGAACAAGGAAAATTCCCATCTCAGGCTCAACCAAATCCACAAGGGCAACACATGGCACATACTGATCATGAAACAACTAATGTAAAAGGTGTTAATGCCATATTCACTAGGAGTGGTAAAGAGGTAGGCTTGCAGGACACCCCTAACTGTATAGGTGACCCCAAAGATAGTAATGAAAATACTACCCAAGAAGAACAAGTGCCACATGTCCTAGTTAGAGTACCATTTCCTCAAGCACTTAGGCCCACAACGAGAGCTCTTGACCTAAATACTGAGATCCTAGAACATCTTAAGCAGGTAAAAATTAACCTTCCTCTGTTACATATGATAAAACAAATTCCCATTTATGTGAAGGTTTTGAAGGATCTATGCACCATAAAGAGGAAGCATAATGTAAAGAAGACTGCATTTTTAATAGAGCAGGCTAGTGCAGTAATTGAATAGAGGACTCCACCAGAGTACAAAGATCCAAGATGTCCCACTATTACCTGCCATATTGGCACACATGAGTTCGGTCAAGCTTTATTAGATTTAGGTGCTAGTGTTAATCTCATGCCATACCTTATCTATAAGCAGTTAGGACTTGGAGAGATCAAACCTACATCTGTGGCTTTACAGTTAGCTGACCGATCCATCAGAACACCACAGGGAGTAGTTGAGGATGTTTTAGTTCAAATTGATAAATTCTACCACCCTGTTGATTTCATGATCTTAGACACTCAATCTGTGGTTAACATTGAGTCAAGAATTCCACTTATCTTAGGTAGACCTTTTCTTGCTACAGTTAATGATCTTATAAATTGTAGGAAGAGTCTCATGAAGTTGACATTTGGAAACATGACATTAGAAGTAAATATTTTTCATGTTGAAAAGCAACCACAAGGTGATGATGAGTGCCAATATACATACATGCTAGACACAGTCTTACCAGAAACAACTTCTTCACAACATGAATCATACCATCCCGTACTGAAATTGACCCCAAAGAACCGTAAAAGGAGGAAAATGAGAGTTAGTTCTCATTTGAAGATGATCCCTGGGAAGTTAAATAGGAGATTGAACCAATTTTTACATAAAATCCAGTAAGTTAGGATCTGCGGTGCCACTTGTCAGCGCTGCGGCGCCCCGAAAATCAAGAGATGAGAACGAAGAACTTCAAGGAAACCATGAAGTCTCTCTGATCTATCAAGGGTATATCTCTTTCTTCCATCGAGAACTAATCTCCTAGGCAAAGCTACAGATGAACTCTTGTATTTGATTTCTTATATTTATGTTGTTGATTCCTAAAGTATCTTTTTAACGTTTAATATAATTGATGGTTGTTATTCTTTATTATTTTACGATTTCTGAATCCAGAAACTATGTTTTGTCAACTCCCATATAGATCCAGTCATGCTTCTTCTATGTGTGATTTACGAACCCAGTTGTGACTGGTAAAATTGGTTTATGAGTTTGGTCTTCTGCTGCAGTATTGCCTTAGGGTATACTGTCGATGTTAGATAGCTCGTAACGATAACTTTGTGTGATGTTAACATAGAGAAAATAATTCATCAAGTACCTTAGAATTTGACATGTTTAGAATTGAATATCTTCTAATTATTGGTTTGGGATGTGAAACCTTCAATTGAGTAATAACAAGAATCAATAAACCAGTTCTTTGTAACCATCTCTCTGAGGAATCGATACACCAACTATACTTCGATAACCGCAAGTACTCTTTGGGCGTAATCACCATCAGATGAAGAAGAAGCTGAAAATGAGTTCGATGATTCATATGATCTTAATGATGAAGAGGGGAGATTTCAGCGAAGGCCTGATATGAGGCCTAATAGGAGGTTTGAAATGAGGAATGATATGAGGGCTAGACGTGATGAGTGGTATTTATATCACTTATTCCCACTCATTTGACTTAATATTTTGTATAGTTTCTTGATTTTTGTGAACGTTTTGATGTATTTTGTGTTATTTTACAGATAAATAAAGTTTGGAAAGCATTGGAGGTAATTTGGGGCAAAAACGGAAAAAAATGCGTCAACAGGGATATTTTGGTCTTTAGCGCGTCGCGACGCCAAGACTTCCGCGTCGCGACGTCTAAAATGCACCGAACAGTGCTAACGTGCGCCGGGTCCATAAATCAGAATCTGAGAAAAGTTTGACTTTGCTAAAATATGCCGTGCCACGTGTCACCATCACAGCCGATCTGCTAACGTGCGCCGTGCCACGTGTCAGCATCCTACGGTGCCGACAGTCATCATCGCCACGTATCGCCACGTCGTCGCCACATCACCGCCATGTCATCAGCCACGTCAGCAAGTCAACAAGTCAAATTGCCACGTGTCGTGCCACATCATCATCAGCCAATCAGGAAGTGACACGTGTCGCAATTCTATGGTGCCGACAGTCTCTTTCCCACGTGTCGCCACGTCGTCGCCACGTCAGCGCCACGTCAGCATCAATTATTGGATATCCTATCCTTATCTGACACGTGGCGGATAAGAATCTCAGCGACCAATCAGAAGCCGCCACGTGTCACAATAATTGAAGTCCAACCACTCTGGCACGTGTCACCTTATCAGCTTATCCAGAATCTTCAAACCAGCGAACCAGAGCGTGCCACGTCGACAAATCCAGCGTCGCTACGCTGAGGACCTGGCGTCGCGACGCTGGATCCTACCGAGGCCTATAAATTGAGCTCGAGATTTCAGAATTCATTGCACCTTCCTCTCTCTTAAATTCTTTCTAAAGAGAGAGTTTCTCTCTCTAGATTCTTTAGTTTTTAGTTTTTTTTTTATTTTTAGTTTTTAGTTTTGTAAATAATTTTAATTACGTTTTGTAATAATAGTAATTTAATTTTTACTTTTTACTTTTTACAATTTTTACAATTTACCATGAGGAGGTAACTTCCCCAGCTAAGGTGAAAGGTAATTATTTTACTGTTACTATTTAGATTAATCTCCCTTAAAAATAATATATTCACTATTTAAAATATTGACTTAAAAAGGATACCGCCAGATTGGTCGGTTGGTAATTCATTTTAATCTGGTTTAAACCTGACTAATAAAGGATACCGCCAGATTGGTCGGTTGGCAATTTAATTTTGGTTCCGCCTTTATGGCTAGTTGGACTTAATTTGACTTAATCAGGTTACCGCCTATATGGCTGGTTGGAGAAAGAATCACAAGTTTATATATTATTTTATGGGAGATATCTAAATTAGTAGTAGTAAAAGTAATTCCTTTTACCTTAGCATTTTATTTTATTTTACTTTTCAGTTTTACTTTATGTCTTTTACTTTTCAGTATTTTTACTTTATGTCTTTTACTTTTAAGTTGTTACTAGCCCTAGTTATGTGTTAGTTATCTGGGGTTGTGATGAATTTTAATATCACCGGTTTATAAGAGGTTATTTTATAGTTTGGGTAATTTAAAGGTTTACTAATTAAATCTTAAGCTTAATGCTTCTTGTTGTCTGATCACCAATAAGATTGATGTGGTAAATCTAAAATGAACTAGACATAGGGATTTTAGGTTTCAGCCTTAGATTTAATAGCCCACGATCTTCCTTGAGGATAGATAACCCTTTAATAGATTTCCTTACAGGATAGGAATATACCTGTCGGGCGGGGGTAGCCATAATTGGAACTTAAACTTAATGAATCCAGATAATTTGGTTGACATAGACATATGGTTCAATTGGGTTAAACTGGGTATTTGCGTCTGACCATCGACAGAGGCTTTTGCATAATTTAGTGTTCCAGGTTAGTAAACTGATTTATTACACAAACATAAAATAATCACTTCATCTTTTAAAAGATATTAGAATGATTCACGACCCTAGATCTTTGTGTCTTTTGTTATTTTCCTTAGTATTTTCTTTTGTCTTTTTATTTATTTATTTATTTATTTTGCAAAACTACATCCAACCAATCAAACAATCATTCTCTTCTCCATTTAATTAGATATTTGTAAATAAATAGATTCAACAATTAATAACAACAGTAGGAATTAAGTCCTCGTGGGATCGATATTTTTATACTACTTGAACGACACGTGCGCTTGCGTTATACGTGTGTGTTTACGCCGGTCAAGACGGTTTGTTGGTAGATGTGCATTTGATGACAGACGTGAGGATTATGACAGGAGATGTGTTGGACAATTATGACCTATAGCATCACTATTTGTACAGAACATGGTGTTGTTGTACAAATTAACTATGTGACAAAGGAAATTGCTCTTTTATCATTTGTAATTGGATTACCTGGATATATAAATGATAAAAGTCTTTATGATTAGTTCCGGATTAATAAGATATGAGATAATATTAATCCACAAAGGTTTAATCATTAAATATCCCTAGTCGTAGTATTATCGAGATTGGACATCGATAATACGGAATAGGCTAGTATTACACTTGTGCGTGTTATGGAAGCGTAACAACATAATTCTCTTATATTTGGGTATTGGATACTCATGCAAGTGTAATATGAGGTTCTGTTTATCGATGGTACGGAAATAGCTTCGCTCTGGATAGACCCCTCGAAATCCCATTGGTAGTATGACTATGCGTCTATGGGAATCCGAATCAGGGTAGGTGTATTTGGTCTTAACCTGAGACTTGCATCGCTAATACTTACGACAATCAATATACTTTGGTTTTGGTCGTTCAGGGATTTAACAGGTTCCGTGTACGCCTCTTCTGGGTATACTGAGAATCGTAGTGTATTGGGTGTGATGTCAGCTTGGAAGTATCACTTCAGTCATATAGAGATGATGATCACGCAGGGATACAGAACTGGTACTCTAAGTGCTATAGCCATCAGGGAAGTATGACTAGGTCATGACTTTCCGATCATAAAGAGACTAGTTGCTAGTGCTCCGATATATGCTTTGTACGAGGCAGACACAACTCCAATCCTAGGCCATATATGCTTCGTATGGGGCAGACACAACTCCAGTCCCAGGACGAGCATGTGTCATCCGATACTGGATCGTAATGCACAATACTACGTATACTACACCTGACAAAGATCATGTATTCTGTAGAAGAATATTTCTGGAGAATTGGGTAGGCACGGTGCTTTGCTAGAAGCCAACCATGTCTTGTAAATCGGTAAGTATGTGGTACCGGGTACGCACGTGATCGGATAGTCCGATGACCGTATTTACTGCCAATATATCCAGGGATCTTTTGGGTCGCATCCCAAAGATTAACCGATGATGTTTGACTCGAACAATATTAATCTGGGATTAATTTAGAGAGAGAAAATTAATCTGGGATTAATTATCAGAGAAATAATTAATCTGGAATTAATTGCGTCGAGAAATTATCTGGGATTAAATTCGTCGAGAGGAGAGAACGCGATTAATTTGGAATTAATCGGTAAAATAAATTTAATAGTTAAATTACATTTTACTATTTAATTTATTTAATTGGGCTAAAATAATATATTAGATATATTAAATGAAATTAGATTTCAACGCGGAATTAAATTGGATCTTAATTCTAGCGAACAAATTAATTTGGAATTAATTCGTAAGTGACTTTAATAATAATTTTGCGAGGCATAATTATTTAATTAAATTAGATTTAATTACGTCGGGACGAAAAATTTATTTATTCGGAATAAACGAACCCGAGCCCGAAGTGTGTAGTCTCACCCAACTTGAATTTTGAATTTAAGTGTGGGACCCACCAACTTACATCAACTATTCATTTTGTGAAGGAAGTGGTTGGAATAGTAATCGGATGACTTAAATGCACACAACCACCAACTTAAATAAAAGGGCTTTGGAAGTCAAAATGTGTAGTGGTTGTTTTTAGAAAACAAATATGCTCTCTCTCTCCTGGCACTTTGGACGATTGGCCTTGCCTTGGCTGAAGGGCCATGCCTTGGCCGAATGGCCACTAAAATAAAAAGGAAAAATTGCCTTTGTTGTTTTAATGGGCCGTAATGGCCTTCGAAGAATTCAATTTGGCCAAAAGCATTAAATGCTCTTCTTTTAGAAAGAAAAGGCATTTTGGCCGAATAGAAGCAATTTAGCTTCTGAATGAATTCAAAATGGCTAAATAAAAGAAAAGGCAATTTGATCTCTGTTGGCCGGATTGGCTTATTCTTTTGAAGACAGGCCGATTGGCCTCTGATCTCTTTGGCCGATTGCTACCTCTTTCCAGGCCGATTTGTTGCTTCTCTTGGAGAGAAAAATCTGCCACTTTTGTTCTTGCTAACACATAAGGGAGTCAAATGAAGTGATAGGGATACTCACTCATGAGCTTGGAAGCTTTAACATCCATGAAAGTTTTGAACTCAAGCCGATCAATGTAAGTCCTCCGTAACTTATTTTTGATTTTATTCACACACGGATCACGCTTAGAAGATCATGTGGCATGTCTAGGACACTAACAATGGTATCAGAGCGAGATCTAAGCATGATTTAATTTCTAGGGCTTATAGACTTTATTTAGGGATTTTTGCTTGGAGCTTGTAAATGCTTAAATTGGTTGTTTGGACATGGTTGGATGATGATGACTTGGAGTTATGCATGATTGATTTTGTGAAAAATGGATTAGATTAATTTTCCCTAAAATCTATACCTTGCCCGAATACACCCTAGGAATTGCTCATGGCAATTTTTTGAAAATTGACAATTGGATATGTTAAATGGCATGATAGAAATATTTAATGTTGATTTAATTGGATTGAAATCAAATTGAATGATTTTTTTTTGCCATTGTCGTGAGATGTGAACCATGTTATAGAACTGATTTTGCCCCAATTTTGTGTTGGACATGAAAGTGGGAATTAGGCATGATTAATTAGATTAAATTAATGTTTTGGAAACATTAGGTTAATTAATTAATTATGGTGATTGCACTTTAATTGAATTAATATATAATTTGGAATGTTGTATTAATTTTATTGTTGTATTTGGGCTAATGGACTTGGTTGGGCCAAATTTTAGTCTTTGATTATATTTGGGCCTAAACCATTTCCATAAGGTCCAAAATATGACTCTTGGGCCTCTAATAATTTAATTGGGCCTAATGGGCCAAAATTGATTCTATGGCATAGGGTGATTCCTATTGGGCTTAGGCATTATGGGTTAGATCCATTTTAGCCAAAAGCTCAAGCCTAAAGAATTAATTAAAAGCCCATTGGACTTTAATTGAATAGTATTGGATACTATTGGGCCTTTGAGACCCATTAAGATTGGATTTGGAATCCAAGTCTTTAAGGCACATAAATAAGTGTAATTATTTAATTTGGAATTAAATATGAATTAGTATTGGATACAATTTAAATTGGATTTAAAATTGTAGTTCGATATAATTCAAGAATACTTTGAGTATTTTCTTAAACGAGTTTGACTCGAGCAAATCAAATCGTTGTATGAACATTGGATGGTCATTAATTGAAAGATTAATTAATTGGATTAGATTGATTGAATAACATGCTTTGTGTGAATACTTGGATGTATGTATGAATAATGTATATCAGATGGATATTAGAAGGGTGAGGGCAATTTGGAAATTGTTGTAATAAATTTAGAATTTATTAAATTGGACCTGCGTGTCCAGCCTATTACCTCTTTTCTCATTGTATTTCTCTTCTCACCAATGCCCCTCAATGTAAATGAGGTTTCTTAAGAAGTTTTATGTAATTTGGTAGAAGTAGGAATAGTGCTAGCAGGAGAGAGGAAATGGAGAGATTTGCTCTAGGAACAATGTGTTGTATATCCATCCGCATATCATTATTATTTTATTCGTGCCTTATTATGCTTTTAGAATGCATGTTTAAGGGTGTATGATGAGACCTAATTAAAGATAATAAATTGGTTGCCAACTCGCGACAAAAACCCTCATTTTATATTAAACGTTTTTCCTTCCATTGGGTGATTCTCTCTCAAGATCCAAGATTGGCATTGGTTTGCTGGCCAAAGTCAAGACCTTTGTCCATCGTGGATGTGTTTGAATCACGAAAGCTTTGTTCCATATCGTACGTCTTGGGCAAGTTGTGATTTGTTGACCAAAGTCAAGGTCACTTCTTGTTCATCGACCTCGATTACAAAGCTTTCCCACTGTCAATGGGTCGTGCTTAACTAGAATCATTAAGCTTGTTGAGCCAAAGCCAAGGCTTAGTTGATTTAGAGGAAAAAGGTTAGGAAATATAATGGATATATTGGCATATATTGGATATATGTTTCAGACTTGGAGGTCCACCTACCGGATCTAGGAATTGGATGAGATCCAATTGATCTTAGAAATCTACCTAGTTAAATATCATACAGCTTGTTTGCCAAAGTCAAGGTTGTTTGTTATTTAACGAGATCCTAGCCCACTAGGAAACTAGGTTTCCCGAGTACTCCACAGAGGGTTAGAGGCTCGTCGAAAAATAGTGGGAGGCAAATATTAAATTTGTAATTTCATTTAGATACTTATCAATACGCGCTCATTTCTTTTTCGTCATTAATTATTTATAAATATATTAGTTAGACTAATATTCAATTGTTGTTTTAATCAAACAGTTGGACTGTATTCAAACTACTTCATTTGTGGTTGGTTATATAGTTGGACTATAGTAATCAATACATCTGAATGTAACCAATCAATTGTAGTTGATTATATAGTTAGACTATAGTAATCATTACATTTAATTGTACCCGAAATCGTTGATTGGATAGTTGGACTATAGCAATCAAGATGGCTGAAAGATTATCGTTTAGAACATAATACTGGGTGAAAATGTATTTAAACGGCTCTAATTTTCAGATTGGTAATATAACTTCAGGATAGTCCGGGGAGCTGAGAAGATATTCTATTTGATAGAGAAACCTCTCAAACATGAGCCCAGAGTTGATCAAATAGTAGAGCATGAGCTTAGGAAGACTCATTGTGATGATAACTTTAGTGCTCAATCTGTTATGCACAACCAGAGCTTCTTAAAAGGACATATCCCAAGTTATCTGCCTAAACTAGGGCAAACGGGGTCACTAGAAGTGTGACTGACGTATGGATAAGGCAGACATGAAGGAATTGAAGGCGGGACAAGGTTCCGGCTTCAAGAATGTTTGTTATAAACATGTACACTATTGGTTTTAAAATTGGATTTTTGATACTAGATGTGGGTAAATAAATATATGTACTAATATATGGGATCTGCTGATAAGCAGGAGACTGGCTTCAGATGCGATCGACCTGTAAGTCGAAAATAGGACGAGAGTCGCTGTTTTGGCCGTAGAAACATAAGTTTTGGAACTGCCCTTTGGGCATGTACTTAAATTATGAGACTGATATAATATATCTAGTTTGACTAGGAACATTATCTATGTATCCAGTTTAACCCGTTGCGGGTATACCTTTGTATTCTAGAACACAAGGTGTTTTGTTTATAAAGATGATATTGAGATATACACATTAAATGTGAATAACAGTATTTATATTTTGAATATAAATGAATCTCAAACATATAACATGACAAACAAATAGCTCAAATTGAGTAATCAAATGAGACTTATTTGTGGCATTGTAGTCTGGGACGAATTACAAAGACTCGTATATCCACACTTTCGAAGAGTGGATACTTGGACAGATTTGATTCTAATTCAAATGATGTCTACGAATCTAGTTTATTAGGCAAAGTGCCTAAAACACCTTTTACTTGGTAAAAGTGCAAGTGCCACCGATCTGTTAGCCCTCGTTCATAGTGACGTAAGTGGGCCTATATCTAGCTAGGCTAGAGGTGGATATGAATAATTTGTAACCTTTACGGATATGGCATCGCGTTACGGTTATGTGTATCTTATGAAACACAAGTCAGAAACTTTTAAGTAATTCAAAGAGTTTTGACACGAAGTATAGAAAAACAGACGGGAAAAAGTATTAAAGACATTACGGTTGGATCGTAGTGGAAAATACTTGAGCAATAAGTTTCTCGATTACTTGAAAGAGTATAGTATTCTTTCACAGTAGACTCCTCCCGGAACACCTCAATTTGACAGTGTGTCCGAACAGAGAAACCAAACTTTGTTGGACATGGTAAGGTTTATGATGAGTCGCTCTGAGCTACCAATTTCCTTCACGGGATACGCATTAAACAATGCAGTACTTATTTTGAATAAGGTTCCATGAAAATCTGTTAGACAGACTTCATATTAGATATGAACAGGAAAGAAATCGAGTTTCTCATTCCTGGAGATTTGGGAATTCTGGGAATATGTTTGGATGATACCAAACTAGAACCCAAATCGGATAAGTGCCTATTTGTAGGTTGTCCTAGGGAAACCAAAGTATAGTACTTATACAACTCACAAGAGAACAATTTAATTGTTGCTCTCCATGGGGTTTTCCTAAGAGGAATTCCTAATTGCAGTGGTAAGTGGGAGGAAAGTAAAACTCGATGAAAATCTGAGTAATAATGTTCCAGACACCGACTCTTTTATGAAACACAAACAGTTCTTCAGGGATGAAACTGTACCACAATCTTCAAATACACAAGAACCGCGTAGGTCGGAGAGAGTCAGAAAACAACCTGGGAGGTATGGGTTTCTGATCTCACCTTATGTAGATATCAATCTTATTGAGGAAGACGAACTGGCTACATATGAGGAAGTGATACAAGGTATCGACTCCTTTTATGGCAAAGTGCCATGAAGTCCGAAATGGATTCCATGTATACCAACAAAGTTTGGACACTGGTTGATGTACCAGAAGGCATTGTGCCTAGTGGTACTATATGTGTCTTCAAGGAAGACATACATGGATGGCAACATACAAATGTACAAAGCTAGGCTGGTACAGAAAGGGTATCGTCAAAGACGTAGTGTTGACTACGACGAAACCTTTTCACATGTTGCCATGATTAAATCCATTCGGATGATGCTTGCTATTGCTGCATATTTCATTTATGAAATATGACAGCTGGATGCCAAAACCGCTTTCCTTAACGGAAACCTTTTGGAGGATGTAAAGAACATCCTGACAGTTTTTTCGGGCCAAAACATGCAAACAAGGTTTGCAAGTTAAACTGATCCATTCATGGATTGAAGCAAGCATTGCGTTCTCGGAACCATCGTTTTGATGTAATCATAATGGTATATGATTTAATTCAAAACGAAAATAATTCTTGTGTATATAAGAGGGTTAGTAGGAGTGCACTGACAATCACTGTCCTATACATTGATGATGTATTGCTTCTTAGAAATAAAATTCCCATAATATAATCGTTGAAAGCTTGGTTTTCATTACAATTCTCCATGGAATATCTGAGAGAAGCAGGCTTTATTCTAGGAATAAAGATCTACTGAGATAGATCTAGAAAGCTGCTGACACTCTCTCAGTGTTCATACGTTTTGAAATGTATGTGACCCGATGTTTCATATGCGTTGAGCATATGTAGACGCTATAAGGCCAACCCAAGTGATGGTCACTGGATTAATGTTAAGAACATCCTTGAGTATCTTGGATGAACCAAGGATGCTTTCTGAGTATATGGAGAAAGAGAGCTTGGAGTGACTGGGTTCATCGTTGTAAGTTTCCAAACCGATGAAAACGACTGTAAGTCACAATAAGGGTACGTATATAGTTTGAACAACGGAACAATGAGCTGAAAATCTTCCAAACAAGAAACTATTGTCGAATAAACAACAAAAGCAGAACATTGATTCAGCCGAGGCAGCAAAGGAAGCATTTTGGATCTATATAATCCTAATTGGATTATGAGTAGTTCTGTTAGCAACTGAGCTAGGCTACAGCGCATGCTAAAGAACCACGGTCTCATCAATGATCCAAGTATGTACTTCAACTAATTCATCTGATTCGTTCGATCATACATCATGGCGATGTGATGATCGAATAAATCGCATCAGATGATGACCTTTTAAATCCGTTGACTAAAGTTGTTTCTCAGCAGAGGTTTTGAGTGACCCGTACATAGTTCAGGTGTAGAACACCTGAGTGATTGGCTATAGGCCAAGTGGGAGATTGTTGGACAATTATGACCCATAGCATCACTATTTGGACAGAACATGGTGTTGTTGTACAAATTAACTATGTGACAAAGGAAATTGCTCTTTTATCATTTGTAATTGGATTACCTGGATATATAAATGATAAAAGTCCTTATGACTAGTTCCAGATTAATAAGATATGATACAGTATTAATCCACAAAGATTTAATCATTAAATATCCCTAGTCGTAGTATTATCGAGATTGGACATCGATAATGCGGAATAGGCTAGTATTACACTTGTGCGTGTTATGGAACCGTAACGACATAGTTCTCATATATTTGGGTATTGGATACTCATGCAAGTATAATATGAGGTTCTGTTTATCGATGGTACGGAAACATCTTCGCCCTTGATAGACCCCTCTGAATCCCATTGGTAGTATGACTATGTGTCTATGGGAATCTGAATCAGGGTAGGTGTATTTGGTCTTAACCTGAGACTTGCATCGCTAATACTTACGACAATCAATTACTTTGGTTTTGGTCATCCGGGGCTTTAACAAGTTCCGTGTACGCCTCTTCTGGGTATACTGAGAATCGTAGTGTATTGGGTGTGATGTCAAGATGGAAGTAAGGGTGGCAAAAAAGCCCACGGCCCGGCCCGGCCCGCGGGCTTAAAAGCCCGGGCCGGGCCTTAAATGAAAGCCCGGCACGGGCCGGGCCCGGGCCGGGCTTTCCTATTTTGGCCCGGGCCGGGCTTTCCTATTTTTGCCCGGCCCGGCCCGGCCCTGGCCAAATTAAAAAATAAAAATAAAAAACATAAATATATATATTTTTTAATATGTTTGTATCATTTTTATTTATTTTTAGTATTTAAATTGTTATTTATCAATAAAATTTGTGATTTATTTATAAATTGTATTTATATATAGTGTAAATATATTTTATATTTGTATTTTTTTTATTTTTTTTTTAATTCGGGCCTAAAAAAAGCCCTGGCCCAAGCCCGGCCCGTAAGGCACCAGGGCCGGGCTTTTCACGGGCCCGGGCTTTTTTTTGGTGGCCGGGCTAGGGCCGGGCTTGTAAAAGCCCGGCCCGGCCTGGCCCATTGCCACCCCTAGATGGAAGTATCACTTCAGTCATATGGAGATAATGATCACGCAGGGATACAGAACTGGTACTCTAAGTGTTATAGCCATCGGGGAAGTATGACTAGGTCATGACTTTCCGATCATAAAGAGACTAGTTGCTAGTGATCTGATATATGCTTCGTTTGGGGCATACACAACTCCAGCCCCAAGCCTAGCATGTAACATCTGATACTGGATTGTAATACGCAATACTATGTATACTACGCCTGACAAAGATCATGTATTCTGTAGAAGAATATTTCTGGAGAATTGGGTCGGCACGATGCTTTGCTAGAAGCCAACCATGTCTTGTAAATCGGTAAGTACGTGGTACCAAGTACGCACGTGTTTGAATAGTCCGATGACCGTATTTACTGCCAACATATCCAGTGATCTCTTGGGTCGCATCCCAAAGATTCACCGATGATGTTTGACTCGAACAATATTAATCTGGGATTAATTTAGAGAGAGAAAATTAATCTGGGATTAATTACGGAAAGAATTAATCTGGGATTAATTATCAGAGAAAGAATGAATCTGGGATTAATTGCGTCGAGAATTTATTTGGGATTAAATTCGTCGAGAGGAGAGAACGCAATTAATTTGGAATTAATCGGTAAAATAAATTTAATAGTTAAATTACATTTTACTATTTAATTTATTTAATTGGGCTAAAATAATATATTAGATATATTAAATGAAATTGGATTTCAACGCGGAATTAAATTGGATCTTAATTCTAGCGAAAGAATTAATTTGAAATTAATTCGTAAATGACTTTAATAATAATTTTTCGAGGCATAATTATTTAATTAAATTAGATTTAATTACGTCGCGACGGAAAATTCGTTTATCCGGAATAAACGAACCCGAGCCCGAAGTGTGTAGTCTCACCAAACTTGAATTTTGAATTTAAGTGTGGGACCCACCAACTTACATCAACTAGTCATTTTGTGATGGAAGTGGTTGGAATAGTAATTGGATGACTTAAATGCACACAACCACCAACTTAAATAAAAGGGCTTTGGAAGTCAAAATGTGTAGTGGTTGTTTTTAGAAAACAAATATGCTCTATCTCTCCTAGCACCTTGGCCGATTGGCCTTGCTTTGGCCGAAGGGCCATGCCTTGGCCGAATGGCCATATATTGCATCTTGGCCGAATGGCCACTAAAATAAAAAGGCAAAATTGCCTTTGTTGTTTTAATGGGCCGTAATGGCCTCTGAAGAATTCACTTTGGCCAAAAGCATTAACTGCTCTTCTTTTAGAAAGAAAAGGCATTTTGGCCGAATAAAAGCAATTTAGCTTCTGAATGAATTCAAAATGGCTAAATGAAAGAAAAGGCAATTTGATCTCTGTTGGCCGGATTGGCTTATTCTTTTGAAGATAGGCTGATTGGCCTCTGATCTCTTTGGCCGATTTCTACCTCTTTCCAGGCCGATTTGTTGATTCTCTTGGCGAGAAAAATCTGCCACTTTTGTTCTTGCTAACACATAAGGGAGTCAAATGAAGGTGATAGGGATACTCACCCATGAGCTTGGAAGCTTCCACATCCATGAAAGTTTTGAACTCAAGCTGATCAATGTAAGTCCTCCGCAACTTATTTTTGATTTTATTCACACACAAATCACACTTAGAAGATCCTGTGGATGTCTAGGACAGCAACAAGAGGTTATGGTAGATGTGGTGATATTGATGGTGATTTGAGTAGCATCAAGGTCAAGATACCAAAATTCCGGGGCATGAATGATCTTGAAGCATATTTGGAGTGAGAGGAGAAGACCGAGTTGATTTTCAATTATCATCATTACTCTGATGAGAAGAAGGTCAATCTGGCAGCCATGGAATTCACTGATTATGCGTTGATTTGGTGGGATCATAATTTTACCAACCGAAGGAGAAATCATGAGAGGCCAATTCAGACATGGGAAGAACTTCGAGGACTCATGAGGAAACGGTTCATACCCAATCATTATTACCGAGAGTTGTATTAGAAACTACAACTTCTGTATCAGGGGCCCAGAAGTGTAGAGGATTACTATAGTGAGATTGAGGTTGCCATGATCAGAGCGAATGTAGTGGAGGATGCAGAGGCTACTATGACACAGTTTCTAGGGGGCTTGAACATAGAGATTGCTAACATGGTGGAGCTAACTTGATACCCAATCATTATGTTGATTTAGAGGATATGCTTTACATGGCTATCAAGGTAGAGAGGCAACTGAAGAATAAGTCTACATCCTGATTTGGTACTCAGACTACTTCTGAATGGAAAGGGAAATGGGTTCCTAATGATCGACAGGATGGAGGCTTTAACAAGCCAATGTCGAACCTAGTGCCAATGGTAAAGAAGTTGCAGAACCAAGCAAGGCTAGATTGAAACCTGAGAGTACAACACCAAAGACTAAGGAAATCAAGTATTTCAAGTGTTTGCGCATGGGACATTATACTTCACAGTGCCCCAACAATGACACCTTAGTGATTGATAAGAATAGTGGTGAATACAACCGACAGTGAGATTGAGGTTGATGATGATCAGCTTGAGATTGAGGATACTAGTGACAAAGAGGGAGCTGCATACCCGCTAGATAACTTGTCCTTAGTTGTCAAATGTATTTTGAGTGCACAAATTGTTGAGGATGAGAGTGATCAGCAGAGGGAGAACATATTTCACACTAGATGCTGTGTGAATGGAAAAAGGGTGTAATATGATCATTGACGGGGGCAGTTGTGTTAATGTCGCAAGTACAACTTTAGTTGAGAGGTTGGGATTAGATTGTTTGAAGCATCCCAAGCCTTACAAGTTGCAGTGGTTAAATGATTGTGGCGAAATAAAGGTGACATAGTAGGTGTTATTGAGCTTTACCATTGGGCCATACATGAATGATGTCATATGTGATGTGATATCGATGCATGAAGAACATATTCTTTTGGGTAGGTCGTGGCAGTTTGATAGGAAGGTCATACACGATGGGTTCAAGAATAAGTAATCCTTTCAGCATATGGGAAAACCCATAACCTTATACATACTTACACCGAAGCAAGTCCACGAGGATCAAGTCAAGTTGCAACTTGAGAGGGATAGAGAGAACGAGAGTGCAAACACAACCTTGGAGAAAACACGTGAGGGAAGTGTGATCGAACCCAGTAAGGAAATTAAGCTAAAGGCCTGAGTGTTCCCAATGGGAGTGTGATTGAACTTCAGGGGGAAAAAAAAAGGGCGAGTGAAAAAGAGCTTCAACATGGGTGAGGGTGAAGCGAGGATAGATTTTAAGGCTAGCAAGCTTATGTTTTTGCTAGTCTATAAGGATCATCGTGTTTGTATTCCTAACACTGACCATTTGCTTCATGTGTCCATTTCATCTCTTTTGTAAGAATTCAGTGATGTACTGACAGAGGACATTCCTAGTGGGCTTCCACCCATTAGAGGTATTGAGCACCAGATAGATTTCATACCTGGCGCAGTCATTCCCAACAGACCAGCCTATTAAAGCAATCCAGAGGAAACGAAGGAACTTCAGAAGCAAATGTGGGAGTTGATAGAGAAAGGGTATGTCAAGAAAGTATGAGTCCTTGTGCGGTACCAGTTCTTCTAGTTCCTAAGAAAGATGGGTCGTGGCGTATGTGCGTTGATTGTCGAGCAATCAACAATATAATGGTAAAGTATCGTCGCCATATTCCTAGACTATATGACATGTTGGATGAATTGCATGGTTCCAAAGTTTTTAGTAAGATTGATTTAAAGAGTGGATACCATCGAATTCGCATGAGAAATGGAGATGAGTGGATAATTACATTTAAGACCAAGTATGGCTTGTATGAATGGTTAGTTATGCCATTTGGTCTTACAAATGCACCTAGCACATTTATGAGATTGATGAATCATGTTATGCGTGCATTTATAGGTAAGTTTGTTTTGGTTTATTTTGATGACATTTTAGTTTACAGTAAAACATTAAATGAACATGTTACACATTTGAAGCATGTTCTTGAATTGTTGAGACATGAAAAACTATATGCTAAGTTTGGTAAGTACACTTTTTATATGGATAGGAATATTTTCCTTGGTTTTGTTGTAAGTGCAGATGGCATCGAAGTTTATGTAGAGAAGGTAAATGCAATTCAGGATTGGCCTACACTGACAACTGTGACAGAATTCAGAAGCTTCCATGGATTAGCAAGCTTCTATCACAGGTTTGTTAGAGACTTCAGTAGTATTGCATCACCACTAACTGAAGTAGTGAAGAAAACTGTTGGCTTCAGATGGGGAGAAGAGCATGAGCGTGCATTCTAGGATCTTAAAATGAAGTTGTGTTGTGCACCAGTTTTGGCGCTACCCAACTTTGCAAAGACATTTGAGATTGAGTGTGACGCATCCGGGATAGGCATTAGAGAGGTTTTTATGCAAGAAAAGTGACTAATAGCTTACTTTAATGAGAAGCTGAATAGAGCAGTTTTAAGGTACCCCACATATGACAAAGAGTTGTATGCGTTTGTGAGAGCCCTTGAGACTTGGCAGCATTATCTGTGGCCTCGAAAGTTTGTGATCCATACAGATCATGAGTCATTGAAGCATTTGAAGGGCCAAGGTAAGCTGAATAAATGACATGCACGATGGTTAAAGTTTATTAAGACATTTCCATATGCAATCCGCTACAAACAAGGTAAGGAAAATATTGTCGCCGATGCACTATCACGAAGCTATGTTTTACTTACTTCATTGAGTGCAAGAATGCTTGGGTTTGAATTTATTAAGAATTTTATGCAAGTGATACTGAATTTAGTACTATTTATGCTGCATGTGAAAAGTCTACCTTCAGTAAATTCTACCGATATGATGGGTTTCTGTTTAGGGAGAATAGATTATGCATTTATGTTTGTAGTATGTGTGAGTTGTTAGTTAGGGAAGCGCATGAGGGAGGTTTAATGGGGCATTTGGGCATTGCTAAGACCTTAGGGGTATTGAGCGAATATTTCTATTGGCCTAAAATACAGAGAGATATTGAGCGTTTGTGTGATAAATGCTTGATTTGTAAAAAGGCTAAATCTAAGGTTATGACGCATGGGTTGTACACACCACTATCGGTACCTATTGAGCCATGGATAGATGTATCAATGGACTTTATATTGGGTTTACCTATGACTATGTAGGGTAAGGATTCCATCTTTGTATTGGTTCATAGGTTCAGTAAGATGGCACACTTTATAGCATGTCATAAGACTGATGATGACACTAACATTGTTGACTTTTTCTTTAGAGAAGTAGTACGGCTCCTTGAAATTCCACGGAGTATAGTTTTAAATCGTGATGTTAAATTTCTTAGTCACTTTTGGAAAGTTTTATGAGGTAAGTTAGGAATTAAACTTTTGTATTCTACTACTTGCCACCCCCAAACTGATGGACAGACCGAAGTGGTTAATAGGAATTTGATTTAGTTATTGCATACTATTATCACTAAGAACTTAAAAACTTGGGAGGATTGTTTGCCTTTTATTGAATTTTCATATAATCGTAGTATTTATTCCCTTACATTTTATTCTCCATTTGAAATTGTTTATGGTTTTCAGCCACTAACTCCGTTAGATTTGTTACCATTTCATGTTGATGAGCATGCAAGGTTAGATGGAAAAAGGAAAGATGATTTGGTGAAACACATACATGAGAAAGCAAGAGAGCACATACATCGAAAGAATGAGTAGTATGCTTCTCATGCCAATAAAGGAAGAAAACATGTGGTAATTCATCCTGGAGATTGGGTTTGGGTATATATTGTTGGGATTTATGTCTTTAAGCTTCATGTATTGTAAAACGGAATTGATTATTGTAATAATAATAATAAATGTATTATTCATTTATATCAAAGTTGTTTGATTTATATCGTATATTGTCCAATTGTCTTGTTTACCTTGATTACTCTTGTACCTTCAGACTTAGTGTATGTTTGATGCACAAGAGGATTTAGTCTGGAGTTAGTAATCGAAATAGTCCATGGAGAGCAAACAAATAGGGTACTTTATTTGTGGTTTATCTATAGTTGCGGTCCATTCTATACTTGTATAATGACCTTGATCCAGGATCGTTCATGTAGTGACATGGGAATGGAGGCACCTTGTATGATGAGATCATATAGGACTGGACTCAGATAAATACAAATTTCTTTTAATATCTGTTAACTGAAGAAATTCATTTTATCTAATAGATGGTCATATATGGATTCGATCTTAATCCTGAGTGTACTACGAACTCCTGCATGACAGGTTATGTCCTTTGATTTACTATGGTGAGGTTGGTGTTGCATTCCCGGCCAATAACTACGTATTTTTGGGATATGGTTTGGTGTGTAACTTGGAATGTTTTACATAGATACGGAATTCACTCATTCTTACGTGAAGCAGAAGAATATCTTTTTTTTAAGAGTTGATTCGGGGCTTGAACGATTTGAGTGCTCAACTTTTCTATTACAAATAGAAAGTTTTATTTATTCATAATTGTTATGAATTAATTATTCATTATAGAATCAATTGTGCTTAAGAGAAAAAATATTCAGAGGGGTTTAACGGACTTATGACCCGTCTCTATTTATGAGATATTTGTGAAGGGTTATATCCATATGTAATGACTATATCAATGGACAACGAAGTTTTTTGGTTTATTTTATCCATCTACGGTAACGGGAGTTCAACTTCGAGTTTTTAGTGGAATAACGCAAAATTAATAATTCGTAATATTTAATTAAAGAGTTTAATTAATATTTCGGAATTATTGGAGCTCGGAACCGTAGGTCCATTTTGTCCTCCTGCTAGCTCGATTAACTGTAGCAAACCTAATATAATTAGATTGTTTAATCATATGATCACTTTATATTTATATATTATTAATGAGATTAATAAGATTTATTGTCACAAATGAAAACTATGTTAAATTAGTTTAACTTAATGTTTTCTAGAATTCTTTGATTATGAGATAATCAAGTCTTGATTATGAGATTATCAAGTTAGTAATAATTATGAGATAATTACTACAACATAATTGAAGGTAAATAAATCATTATTAAGATATTGATTTTTATTTACCATTGGAGACAAAGTCATATGGTTTACCATGTCATCCAAGAAATTATGTCTATTAGGTGGCTTGTATACACCTAATATATTTGTCAATAGCTAATTCATTTTTATGCTTTGGTATGGCCTCCACATTTATGTGTTTTCCATTGAAAGAAATCATTAGATGCTTAATGATAAAAATATTGTCTTTAGCTTATCATTTCTTATGCTTTGGTATGGCATTCACATTTTTGTGTTGGCCATTGCAAGAAAGCATTAGATTCTTAAAGACAAGGTTAGTTGGCTTGTGTAAGAGAATATAATCTCTACTATTTCTCTCACTTCCTAAGGTTAATATTTTGCAAACATTCACACAATTGTTGTGAGAAAGATTTGTGAGAAAATAGAGAGAGTTCAAAAATTCACAAGTGTTGTGAGAGTGTTTGAAATTCCTAAAACCAAATACCAATTATGACATCTTGATTCTCTAAATCATTTAGAGTTTAATCTTTGTGAGTGAAGCTCACACTTCGGTTTGTTGGTTTCGAGTCATAGTTCGGAAGATCGAGTGGTTGATCTAAGCGTTGGACATCAAAGGATTGATCTCGACTATTACAACAAATGGAGAAGGTAAAGAAAATTTTAAAGATCCATACCGGAGCCAGTGCCACCACAAGCAACTTCCGTCGCACTAAGGAAAGTCGTTTCCTACAATTGGCATCGAGAGCTTAAGGTTGAAAAGTTTTCTTAACCCTTCTCATTTTAGTTTTATTAATTTATATTAGATATAAATTATTAAAATGCATGTTGTGATGAGTAGGCACAATTGGATTCATTAGATGAATGGTTTTAATGTTCATGTGATGAATGTTTACTTTTGATTCATGTGATGAATGTATTGCGTTGATCATTAAATTTTTTTTTCGATAAGGTAATTATGTATTAACAAAAGCACAAGGGCATACCCTAGACAACTAGGGAGGACAGACTCCTCCTAGCAACAAAGCTAAAAACTGAAAAGGGGCAAACCCTAGACATTTAGACAGAACAGGCCCTCATAACAAAAAATCGAAAGGATACAAAAAAACAACACCATCAGAAAATGTCATCAGGCAGGCGCCATGAAAGGTGAAGCCATTTATTATCATAAGATGGTTTCACCCTCCACAGTAAACCGGCACGAGTCCGGACAGTAAACACAATATCATAAGAAGCTTAAGGATGAATGATGAGACCTAATCAAAGATAATTAATTGGTTGCCAATTACACGAAAAAACCCTCAATAAATATTAAGCGTTTTTCCTTTCATTGAATGATTCATTCTCAAGATCCAAGATTGGCACTAGTTTGTTGGCCAAAGTCAAGACCTTTGTCCATCGCGAATGTGTTTGAATCATGAAGGCTTTGTTCCATATCGCATGTCTTATCCAAGTTGTGATTTGTTGGCCAAAGTCAAGATCACTTCTTGTCCATCGACATCGATTACGAAGCTTTCCAAAGTCAATGGGTCCCGTTTAACTGGAATCATTAAGTTTGTTGTGCCAAAGCCAAGGCTTAGTTGATTCAGAGGGAAAATGTTAGGGAATATATTGGATATATTGACATATATTAGATATATGTTTCGGACTTGGATGTCCACCTACTGGATCTATGAATTGGATGAGATCCAATTGATCTTAGAGATCTACCTAGTTAAATATCATACAGCTTGTTGGCCAAAGTCAAGGTTGTGTGTTATTTAACGGGATCTTAGCCCACTAGGAAACTAGGTTTCTCGAGTACTCAACAGAGGGTTAGAGGCTCGCCGAAAAATAGTGGGAGGCAAGTATTAAATTTGTAATTTCGTTTAGATACTTGCCAATAGGCGCTCATTTCATTTTCGTCATTATTTATTATAAATATATGGTTGGACTAATATTTAAATATTGTTTTAAATTAAACAATTAGACTGTATTCAAACTACTTCATTTATAGTTGATTATATAATTAAATTATAATAATCAATATATTTGAATTTAACCAATCAAATTATAGTTGATTATATAGTTAGACTATAGTAATCATTATATTTATTGTACCCGAAATCGTTGATTAGATAGTTGGACTATTGGAATCAAGATAACTGAAAGATTAGCGTTTAGAACATAATCATGGGGAAAATGTCTTTAAGCGGCTTTAATTTTCAGATTGGGAATAAAAACTCAGGATAGTCCTGAGAACTGAGAAGTTATTCTATTTGAAAGAGAAACATCTCGGGCCTAAGCCCGGAGTTGAGCAAATAGTAGAACATGATCTTTGGAAGATTCATGTAATGATAACTTTAGTGCTCAATCCATTATACTTAATGCTATGACACTTTAATTTGTCGTCAAAACTAAGGATTAGATCATTATACCATGATGTTGAAATTAAAGGATCTTCATAGAAATATTCTTAGATCTTAGAAGTATAAATTGCAAAAGAAGCTCTTTCGCTCGCGTATGTCAGAGAGATCATCTATCGAGCACTAAGTGTCGCAAATGATTGTTGACATCGATCAGCTAGGTTATCTGGGCATTACCTACGTGGCCGAGACTACCAAAAGATTTGATCTTATAGTCTCTACCCGAAATCTGTGGCAGGTTCATTATGAATCAAGAGTAAACTCTTGGAGAGTTGATGGATGTACTCAAGGAGGCAGAGCCAGAGCTTCTAAAAGGGGCAAAGGCAAAATCATCACAATCTTCTGGGAAGACAAATGACATATCCCAAGATGTCTTCCTAAACTGTGGTAAACAGGGTCACTAGAAGCATGACTGCCGTATCGACAAGGTAGACATGAAGGAAGTGAAGAGGGGCAAGGCTCCGGCTTCAAGTATGTTTGTCAAAAACATGTTCACTATTAGTTTCAAAATTGGATTTTTGATACTAAGTATTGTACATAAATATGTACTGATGTGCATAATCTGCTGATGAGCAGGATACTGACTTCGGTTGAGATCGACCTGCAAGTCGGAAACGAGACGAGAGTCACTGTTTTAACCGTAGAATCCTAAGTTTAGGAACTACCCTTTGGGTATGTACTTAATTAGGAAACTGTTATAATGTAACTAGTTTGACTAGAAACATTATCTCTATATCTAAGTTTAACCCGTTGCGGGTATACCTTTATATTCTAGAACACTAAGTGTTTTATTTATAAAGATGATATTGAGATAAGCACATTAGATGTGAATAACAGTATTTATATTTTGAATATAAATGAATCTCAAGCATATAATATGACAAACAAATAGCTCAAACTGATTTAATCAGATGAGACTTATTTGTGGCATTGTTGTATGAGACACATTAAACAAGAATTGTATATCCACACTTTCGAAGAGTGTGTACTATGACTGATTTAATTCTAATCAAATGAAGTCTACGAATCTAGTTTATTGGGCAAAGTGCCTAAAATACCTTTTACTTGGCAAAAGTGTAAGTGCCACCGATCTGCTATCCCTCGTTCATAGTGACGTAAGTGGGCCCATATCTAGCTAGGCTAGATGTGGATGTGAATACTTCGTAACCTTTACAGATGAATCATCACGTTATGGTTATGTGTTTCTTTTGAAACACTAATCGGAAACTTTTGATAAATTCAAAGAGTTTCGACACGAAGTAGACAGACAGATCGGCTAAAGTATTAAAACATCACGATTGGACCGTGATGAAAATACTTAATCAATAAGTTTCTCAATTACTTGAAAGAGTATAGTATTCTTTCAATATGGACTCTTCACGGAACACCTCATTTTGACAGTGTGTCCGAACAGAGAAACCGAACCTTGTTGGACATAATAAGGTTACTGATGAGTCGCTCTGAGCTACCATTTTCCTTCTAGGGAAACACATTAAACAGTGCAAAACTTATTTTGAATAAGGTTCCATAAAAATCTGTTTGACAGATTTCATATTAGATATGAACAGGAAAGAAACCGAGTTTTCTCATTCCTGAAGATTTGGGAATGCTAGGCATATGTTTGGATGATATCAAACTAGAACCCAAATCGGATAAGTGCCTAATTTGTGGGTTATCATAGGGCAACCAAAGTATAGTACTTATATAACTCACAAGAGAACAATGTAAGTGTTGCTCGCCATGCGGTTTTCTGAAGAGGAATACCCATATGCAGTGGTAAGTGGGAGGAAAGTAAGACTCGATGAAAATCGGAGTAATACTATTCCAGGCACCGATTCTTTAACGGAACACAAACAGTTCATCAGGGATGAAACTATACCACAATCTTCAAATACACAAGAACCGCGTAAGTCGGAGAGATTCAGAAAACAACCTGGGAGGTATGGGTTTCTGATCTCACCTCGTAAAGATGTCAATCTTATTGAGGAACACGAACCGTCTACGTATGAGGAAGTGATACAAGGTATCGACTCCCTATTATGGCAAAGTACCATGATGTCCGAAATGGATTCCATGTATACCAACCACGTTTGGACACTGGTTGTTGTACCAGAAGGCATTGTGCCTATTGGTACTATATGAGTCTTCAAAGAAGACAAACGTGGATGGAAACATACAAACGTACAAATCTAGGCTTGTAGCGAAAATGTATCATTATTAACATTATGTCGATTACGATGAAACCTTTTACTCGTTGCCATGATTAAATCCATTTGGATAATGCTTGCTAATGCTGCATGTTTCATTTATGAAATATGGCAGCTGAACGTCAAAATCGCTTTCCTTAAACGGAAACCTTTTGGAGGATGTTTGCAACATCCTGACGGTTTTTTCGTACCAAAATATTCAAACAAGGTTTGCAAGTTAAATCGAACCATTTATGGATTGAAGCAATCATTGCGTTCTTGGAACTATCGTTTTGATGTAATCATAATGATATATGATTTAATTCAAAACTAAGATGATTCTTGTGTATATAAGGAGATTAATGGGAGCGCACTGACAGTGATTGTCCTAAATAATGATGACATATCATTTCTTGGAAATGATATTCCCATAATACAATCGGTGAAAGCTTGGCTTTCATGAAAAATTCTTCGTATACTACTTGGGAGAGACAACCTTTATTCTAGGAATAAAGATCTACTAGGATAGATCTAAAAGTTGTTGGCACTTTCCGAGAACTCGTACATTGAAATATATGTACGCGACCTGGTGTCTCACATGCTTTGAGCATATGGAGTCACAATCTGGGCAATCCAAGTGATAGTCGCTGGATGATGTTAAGAACATACTTAAGTATCATATACGAACTAAGGATGCTTTCTTAAGCTATGGAGAATGAGAACTTGAAGTGACTGGGTTCACCGTTGCAAGTTTCCAAACCGACAATAACGACTGTAAGTCGCAATAAGGGTACTATATAGTTTGAATTACGGAACAGTGAGCTGGAAATCTTCCAAGCAAGATACTGTTGCCGAATAAACAACAAAAGCAGAATATTGATGTAGCTGAGGCATCAATAAAAGCGATTTGGATCTATAATAATCCTAATCAGATTAGGTATAGTTCTGTTAGCGGCTGAGCTAGGCTACAGCACAGGCTAAAGAATTAATGGTCTCATCGATGATCCAAATATATACTTCGATTATTTCATCTGATTCGTCGAATCATACATCGTGCCGATGTGATGATCGAATAAATCACATCAGATGATAACATTGCAAATCCGCTGACGAAATCAGTTTCTCAGCAGAAGTTTGAGCGACCCGTACATAGTTCAAGTGTATGACACTTGAGTGATTGGTTATAGGCCAAGTGGGAGATTGCTGGACAATTATGACCTATAGCATCACTATTTGTACAGAACATGGTGTTGTTGTACAAATTAACTATGTGACAAATGAAATTTCTCTTTTATCATTTTTAATTGGATTACCGTGATATATAAATGATAAAAGTCCATATGATTAGTTCCAGATTAATAAGATATGAGACAGTATTAATCCGCTAAGGTTTAATCAATAAAATATCCCTAGTCGTAGTATTATCGAGATTGGACATCGATAATGCGGAATAGACTAGTATTGCACTTGTGCGCGTTGTGGGAGCATAACGGCATAGTTCTCATATATTTAAGTATTGGATACTTATGCAAGTGTGATAGGAGGTTGTGTTTACCGATGGTACGGAAACAGCTTCACTCTGGATAGACCCATCAGAATTCAATTGGTAGTATGACTATGTGTCTATGGAAGTCCGAATCAGGGTAGGTGTATTTGGTCTTAACCTGAGACCTGCATCACTAATACTTGCGACAATCAATATACTTTGGTTTTGGTCGTCCGGGGCTTTAACAGGTTCCGTGTACGCCTCTTCTGGGTATATTGAGAATCGTAGTGTATTGGGTGTGATGTCAATATGGAAGTATCACTTCATTCATATGGAGATGATGATCATGTAGGATAAGGAACCGGTACTCTTATATGCTGCAGCTATCAGGATAATATGACTAGGCCATGTTTATCCGATTATAGAGACTAGTTACCAGATATCCGATATATGCTTCGTACGGGGCAGACACACATCTGATACTGGATCGCAATACGCCATACTATGTATACTACGCCTGATAGAGATTATATATTCCTTTAAGAATATTTCTGGAGAATTAGGTACGCACGATGCTTTGCTAGAAGCCAACCATGTCTTGTAAATCGGTAAAAACGTAGTACTAGGTACGTACGTGTTCGGATAGTCCGACGACCGGATTTACTGCCAACAAATCCATGGATCTCATGGGTCACTTTCCGAAGATTCACCGATGACCTATGACTCGGACATAATTAATCTGGGATTAATTATAAGAGAGAGAAAATTAATCTAGGATTAATTACAGAGATATTTTATCTGGGATAAAATACTATTTGAAGAGAGAGAACGATTGATTTGGAATTAATCGATATATTAAACGAAATTAGATTTCGACGCGGAATTAAAATTAGATTTTAATTCGGGCGAACAAGTTAATTTAGAATTAATTCACAAGCGACATGAATAGTAATTTTGCTAGGCATAAATATTTAATTAAATTTTATTTAATTACGTCGCAACGGAAAATTCGTTAATTCGGAATTAGCGAACCCGAGCCCGGGATGTGTTGCGGGCCCACTCAGATTTTGAATCAAGTGGGGCCCACATGTCACATCACCTAGTCAACTTTATCAACTTTATGTTGATAGAAGTAGATGGGATTTGATGGTTGCTTGTTTCTTACACAAGCATTATTACAGTTTGATGTGATAATGACTTGTACCAATTTTTCGAAAATTGGAAAATGGTAAATGGTATTTGGTTTTGGAAATCAAATTACACAATACACTTCTTTTTTTTTCTCACCATGGCCGAATGGCCTTCTTCCTTTTCTCTCAATTTAGGCGTGAACCTAGGGTTCATTCTCTTTGATTTTTGATTCAAAAATCATGAATGCTAGCACATCAAATGAGTCATTCAAAGGTGATAGGGAAATCAATCCTTGAGCTTGGAATCAACACTCAAAGCTTGGAGCTTGAAGATCAACACAAGGAGCACAACAAAGGGCTTGGCCGAAACTCAAGGAGGAAAATTTTTGTTGTCTACACATCCACTTAGCCGATCAAAGTGAGTATTTCCGCTACTTTACTTTGATGTATTCACATGTTTCATTGCTTAATTTGATCTTGGTTTGACCTAGAAAACCCAACAATAGGATCCCCTTTTCGCAAACCACGGCCCCCAGAGAAAAAACCATTCAGCTCCCCATTAATAGACACAGATAATAAAGTAGAGGTCATACACTCCCGAATCCAGCACACCATCCTCTCAGGAAAACCAAAAGTCTGCAAAACCTCAACCATAAAATCCCAATAGACAGTATCATAAGCTTTCATCAAATCAATCTTAAGAGCACATCTAGGGGATCCACCACTCCGTTAGTAATTCCTCACCAGTTTCTGGCACAATAAAATGTTATCGCAAATATGTTGCCCCGTAACAAAAGCAGATTGATTAGAGATGACCACTGAAGGAAGGACAATCTAAATCTGATTCGCAATAAGCTTGGCAATACACTTATAAATAGTGTTACAGCAGGAAATAAGGCGAAAGTCCTTAACCTGAGAAGGGTTGGGGATTTTCGGAATCAAAGCAATAGTTGTGGCATTAACATGATTCAAGAGACGCCCTGAACAAAAGAAAGCATGAATAGCACAAAGAACATCATCCCCCACAATACTTCAAGTCTTCTTAAAGAAACCCGAATTAAACCCGTCTGGGCCAGGAGCCTTATTACCCTTCAGAGAAAACAAGATAGACTTAATCTCCTCATAAGAAACCTCCCGGGCAAGAGTCTCCCTCTGCTCAGCAGACACATGCTTAGTAACAGCAGAATGGAGAACATCTATATCAATATCCTGCTAACAAAGCTGGGGCCCCAAAAGAGTCTCAAAAAAAGATACGATCTCCTCCCTAACCAAAACATCATCCTCCACACGAGTCTCATCCTCCTTAGTAACAAAAGTTATCTTACTACGAACATTAATATCCCAAAACCCTACCCGAAAGATTAGAGAATTTCTCAACATTAAACTTCTTCAAAGCCATCTTAACACTCTTCAACTTACTACACAAACGGAACATCGGAGTACCACGAACATCAATATCCCAAGCCCTAGCCACAATAGAGAGGAAATCAGGATGATCAGCCCAAAAATCAAAGAGTTTGAAAGGAATTTTCCTCTTTGGGAGCTCAGAAAGCTTAACAACCATAGGAGAATGATCTGAAATCTGATGGGGAAGAAACCAGGCAACCGAACCCGGGAAGAGACACTCCCAAGAAGAGTTAGTGATAACACGATCAAGCTTACGCCATATAGGAGAGTGAACTTGCTTATGAAACCACGTAAAATAACAACCAGAAAACTGAAGATCATCCAAACCAGCCTGACCCCAGCAGCAACTCAAATCATCTTTCCAAGACGGCCACGATAAAGAACCACCACTATGCTCAACTGATGTGCGGATGGCGTTGAAATTCCCTAATGACTAACCACGGAGAATCATCAAAGTCACTACCATAAGTAATCAGGTTGGCCCATAGCTCCCAACGCTTCTCATAGTCAAACTCACAATAAACCACAGAAACAACACAGCTCCAAAACCCAGAAACATAAGACACATGACAATGTATAGCTTGAGATGAAGAATGAATAATGCTCACATCAATGTCACAAAGATTCCAAAAAACCCAAATACGGCCAAATGGAAGAACATTAGAATGGCAAAAGAACTTCCATGAAGGATTTATTGCTCGAGAAACACTCATAAAATTAATATCATTTACCTTGGTTTCAACTAAACCACATAGAAAAAGCTTCTCATCATGAAAAAACCTCCTAACTTCAGCTTGCTTCATAGGATCATTGAGACCCCGAATATTCCAGCAACCAAAAATCATAAAAAAATTATAGGAAAGAAGAACCCACCCAATCAGATTAACGTCTACCCCCTTTCGGGGATTATCATTTCTGACTCCACTTACCTCCCGAACCATCTTAGATTTGTTACCATAAACCAATTTCCTTAACTCCAAAGAATCTATAGCCTTTAACAGCCAAATTGTTATCATTGGGAAGAGGCGAATCATAAACCCCAAAAGGTGGAATCTCAGATAAAGCAGCCTCAGGAAGATCCTTGCCATGCAATGATGTAATAGGAGAACATTCACCCTCCTCCCTCTTACCCTCAGCCTCCACAACAACTCCCTTAGACGTATCAACTAGCACAGAAGAAACTACAAGAGCCGGTTCCAAACTCTTAGTAGAGCACTCACCCAAAAAAACACCTGTCAGCGGTATCACCCAGATTCACATCGCCAATCGAACTAACGGGAGTGGTCAAAGTCGCTCTCTTACCTCTCTTATTCTTAGAGACCGAAATCAAGCTCCCTTCTTAACCTTTGACCGGTGCTTACACACGTATATAACGCAAGCGCACGTATCGTTCAAGTAGTATAAAAAGTATCGATCCCATGAGGACTTAATACATAATCTATTAATTTTATGAGGTCAAATGATTACTAGTATCTAACAAGTTGATTGATTGATTTGAAATGGTGATGATTCTAAATTTAAAAACAAGTAAATAAAATTGCACGAAAGTAGGTTTAAGTAAATTCAACATTAGGAAACTATCTAGGGTTGTGAATCTTTCTAATATCTTTTAAAAGATGAAGCGGTTATTTCATGTTTTTGTAATAAATTAGTTTACTAACCTGGAACACTAAATTATACGAAAGCCTCTGTCGATGGTCAGACGCAAATACCCAGTTTAACCCAATTGAACCATATGTCTATGTCAACCAAATTATCTGAATTCATTAAGTTTAATTTCCAATTATGGCTACCCCCGCCCGACAGGTATATGTCTATCCTGTAAGGAAATCTATTAAAGGGTTATCTATCCTCAAGGAAGATCTTGGGCTATTAAGTCTAAGGCTGAAACCTAAAATTCCTTTGTCAAGTTTATTTTAGATTTACCAGATCAATCTTATTAGTGGCTAATTAACAAGACGCATTAAGCTTAAGACTTAATAAGTAAACCTTTAAATTACCCAAACTATAAAATAACCCCTTATAAACCGGTGATATTAGAATTTATCACAACCCCAGATAACTGGCTTAGTTACGACACATATTTACGGGTAGTAAAAACTTAAATAAAATAAAAGACATAAAGTAAAATACTGAAAATTAAATGTTGAAAAGTAAATGCTGAAAGTAAATTACTGAAAAGTAAATGCTGATAGTAAATTGCTGAAAGTAAATTGCTGAAAAGTAAATGCTGAAAGTAAATTGCTGAAAAGTAAATAAAATAAAAGTACAATAAAAGAAAATGTTGAGGTAAAAGGATCCACTTTTATTACTTCTATTTTAGATATCTCCCTTAATATAATATATTAACTTTGCATGATAATTACTAACCAGCCATATAGGCGGTATCCAGATTAAGTCAAATTAATAATTAATTACCAACCGACCAATTATGCGGTATCCAGTTTAGTTAGGTTAAAACCATTTTAAATAATTACCAACCGACCAATATGGCGGTATCCTCGTTAAGTCAGGTTTTAACTAGTTTATATATTATAATTAAGGGAGATTAATCTAAATATTAGTAATAAAAGTTTTACATTTTACCCCAGCAAAGGGGAGTTACCTCCTCATTACTGAAAAGTAAAAACTGAAAATTAAAGAAAGAAAAGTATTGTGCGTAAAAGTAAATTGCGGAAAGTAAAAACTGAAAAAGTAAAGAAAAGAAAGTGCGAAAGCGGAAATTAATTACTGAAAGCTGTAATAAAAAACAAGATACAATCTTCTTAGTATTCTTTAGGAATTCCTTAGAAGAAAGTATGAATAACAAATGTAATGGCTTGGTATTTATAGGCAAAATTTTGCCTCCATCAAATCATCCACCAAATCCATTATTAATTCCTCCCCACTAATTGCTCCACTAATACTACTCCACCAAATCCATTATTAATTGCTCCACTAATTGCTTATCATGTTTGGTGGTGATTTGATAATTTTTATTATTTATTTTTAATTTATTTTTTTATTTGAAAATGATTGAAAATGACTTTAATAATTACACACAACACACTTCTGGATGGTTCATCAATTTCGGGGATGAAATATTCATAATTCGAAATTATTTTGTCTTTCAAAGTTGTCGATCTTTGAGTCTTCTTTAATCTGGAACTTAAATCAGCTCAATCTAATATCGGAGTAAACAGTTATGCCCAAAATACGACAGATGTACAAAATTGGAATTTCCAAAACTTCACTTCGTTAAAACGCCATTTCAAGTTTCCAATCTCCAAAATTAATATTTCAAGTCCAATTTTTACCCTTATTTGACCCACATTTCGTCCTAAATGATTTCATTGTGTCCCAATATTATTTTATCTGCAAAATAAACTAAAACTCATCAAAACGTTCATCAAACCCGAGAAACTAAACAAAATATTAAGTAAAAGGAGCGGTAAATATTGATATATTTTCCGCTCATCACACCCCCAAACCTAACATTTTGCTAGTCCTCGAGCAAAACAACAAAATAAAATACATGAAACAATTAAAATTAAACTAAGCCACTTTCGTAGGGATCACAGTTGCATTTAGCATATGCAACAAGCCTTTAAACCCCTAGGTGTCCCTAGTGGACGAGTTATAGTCTCGTGAGGGCTCACAGCAACGATACTCACAAACGTTTTACAAAAGTAAAATATAATAAAACTAATGCACACAAAAGCAAAAAGATAAGAGAAAAAAGAATAAAGAAGTTAGTGACTAATCAGGTGAAACTTCTACTCCAACTTACTAGTTGTTTTCTTTCTTTCTAAATTACTGAATGAGTAAATTCTCCGATTATATTTACCATTCTCCATATGCACAGCCGAAAAAATATTAATCAACTCATTTTTGCCCACAACAGTCACAAATGCAGTTGATAAGAGAGTAATATTTTTGTCCTAAAGTTTTATCAGAATCCACACCTTTTTGCAGCAATGGAATAATTTTTCTCTGATTTTTCTGATTTTTTTCTTTGATTTTTGTTTTTTTTTATATACAATATCTTCAATCTATGTAGCGAGTGTTGGGTCTCGGTGGCTCCCAAACCAGTTGGCTTTAGGGCCTCAGATGTTAAGACACCCCTACGGACTTAATTACTCAGACTTCAGATATATATATTTTTGCAACATCCTTGATCCATGTAGCGAGCTTTGGGCCAGTGACTCCCAAACCAGTTGGCTTTAGGGAACTAGGTGTTAAAACACCCTTATAGACTTAATAACTCGGATCTCAGACGTTTTTTTTTTACTCCATCATTTTTTGAGATGCTTTCTCCAATTAAACTAGAGCACTAAATATTATAAACTTTTCAATTACAACTCATGTCTGTATGTTACTATGCATGTTGATAATACCTGCCAACTGAGCATATGAAGATCCATTTTAATCAGTATTATGGAGAATTCACAAATTAAATAATTCAAAAGGAAATAAACAAAAATTAACTTGTTCCGAAATAGGTTCGAGATACGTCTCAGGAGTGAAAACTCCTTACTCAGTTATCTCTTACCAATTTCACATTTTTAGTCAAAATAAAAACACAAAAACGCAAAATATTTTTGTAATTTTTGAAAAAATTTCAATTTTTTTTTTATTTTTCGAAAAAAATTTGACTAAAAATAAAATAATAAAAATAAGATACAATTTAACTATTCTCTTCCTCCAAACCTAAATGAGACATTATCTCCAATGTCTTAAACAATAGAAGGAGAGTTTAGAAAATCGTACCTGGTTAACTGAAATTCTACATCTAAATGAAAAGTTAAGGGTTAAGATCCAGATTAATCCGATGCCTTTTACCACGATCGTCCTCGAACCAATTTATCTTTGAAAGGATAGGGTCAATTTGTGGTTCATAGGCTATGATTTGGTCAATTAGATCCGGAGCAGCTCTGGCAGTGAAGAGGAGTTCTTTTAAAGGTTTTGACACGAACCCATTTCTTCGGGCATCATCAAGAAACACACAAAGAAAATCATAGAATCCTTCAATGTTGTACAGTCCAAGCGGTTTCTGGTGTATGTTCAGGTTCGCCCAAGATAACACTGTAAAAATTTCCTCCAATGTAGCCAAGCCACCTGGCAAAGCAATAAAAGCATCAGAACGTTTAATCATTTCTCTCATTCGTTCAGACATACCTGGCACAATTAGCTCTTCTCTGTTTGATGGTCCAATAAGATTTGCCTCCGCCAAGGGTTTTAGGATGATTCCCAAAACGTGACTACCTCCTTCCTGTACAACCTTTGAAACGATCCCCATAAGTCCAAGATTGCCTCCGCCATATACTAAGTGCATATTCCTTGCAGCTAAGACTCGACCCAATTCATGTGCTACTTCTACGTATTGTGGCTTAATACCAACACTAGTACCGCAAAACACATAGATGTTTTCAACTCGTCTTCTTGAAGTGGCTTCCATGTTTTACTCTGGATGTCTTCAAAAGTGCAATGATGAGTTGAATTTATAACACCTGAAAAGGGTGAGTAAAATAATAGCACTAGTACCTGCCAAATGACATTTATTAGTTAAACAGTAAAATAAATCGTGATAGTCAAAAAAGTCTGGATCCTGTCGGAGAAAATAAAAGAAAACAACAAAACAAATCACAATTATTAAGAAAAGACAAAGAGATATAATATGTACAAGAAAAGTAGCGGCTTGATTGACGTCTATGCGTCAGGGACAAGCTTCCCATCCTAATTTTCTTATAAATTGGCAAACAGGGTCTTTTTGAGTCAGATTCCCGAGACTTAACTGTTGTCTTTCTTTTTGTAATTGTGTATGCAATTTGCGAATGGCTATATGAATATATCCACTGGGATGCGTCTCAAGAGTTGAAGATATATCATCTACAGACTCCTTACTCAAGCCATCCCTAATGAATTTAATTTTGTCTTCGCGATTATCAGACACCATTCCTAAAGAACGACAACGAGTATTGCAATTCCAGCGTGCACATTTGTAACAAACACCCATTTGCTTAGCTCTACGTTTCTTTGCATAATTGTTTTTTCAAAACCAGGCAGATGTGAAATAAAAGAGTCAGAAGACTCACTTGCCAATCGGACCCGTGCTTCGATTACCCAACGAATGTCATTAGGAATATCATGGATCATCAGTAGTCTCATTGGTTCCAAGCGAGCTTTGTAGAATTTCATCAGAGAGTTTTGAGGGAGAGAAGGAAATTGCTTGTGAATATTTGCGAGAATTTCCTCCATCCTGAAATGTCTTAATCTGCAAAAACTAAACACACCAAATTAAATCACACCAAATCACAATATATACAAAAATTGCATGGGTTGCCTCCCTGCTAGCGTTAAGTTTAAAGTCGTCAGCTAGACGTGACTTCTCGAATGTTAGGCTGGATCTGAAAGTGTGACACTTTCTTTTTGTCGCTCAAATGATTTTCCTCAGTAGTGCTTGACACGCTGACTGTTAACCTTGAATGTTTCGTTGGTGTTGGGATCCAGTAACTCAACAGCTCCATATGGTAAAACCTGAGTGATCACAAATGGACCTGACCACCTTGATTTTAACTTTCCAGGGAAAAGTTTCAACCGTGAATTGTACAACAACACTTGCTGTCTTGGTTCCAACTGTCTGTGCGCTATTTTTCGATCAAGTCATTTCTTGGTCTTTTCTTTGTACAATCTGGCATTCTCATAAGGCTTGTAGACGAAACTCCTCCAATTCGTTGAGTTGGTGGAGTCTTTTCTCTCCTGCAGCTTGTGGATCAAGATTCAACTTCTTTAGTGCCCAGTACGCCTTGTGCTCAAGCTCAACTGGCAGATGGCATGCTTTCCCAAACACCAATCAATATGGGGACATACCAATGGGTGTCTTGTAAGCTGTTCGGTAGGCCCATAATGCATCATCCAGTTTTGTTAACCAGTCCTTCCTCGTTGATCCAACGGTTCTCTCCAAGATTCTTTTGATTTCTCTGTTTGAAACTCAACCTGTCCATTTGATTGTGGATGATAAGCAGTTGCAACCTTGTGAGTAACTTCGTATTTTGATAGGAGTGCATCAAAGTATATGTTGCAGAAATGTGAGCCACCATCACTGATAATTGCCCGAGGTGTTCTGAACCGAGTGAAAATGTTCTTTTTCAGGAATTTGATCCCCACTTTTGAATCATTGGATGGTAGTGCAATTGCTTCAACCCATTTGGAGACGTAGTCTACAACAACCAATATGTACATGTTTCTGAATGATGGAAAAAAGGGTCCCATGAAATCTATACCCCACACATCGAATATCTCCACTTCCAGAATGTTTTGCAACGGTCTTTCGTTTCTCTTCAAAATATTCCCCATTCTCTGGCACATGTCACATTGAAGAGCAAAAAGATAAGCATCTTTAAAAAGAGTGGGCAAGAACAAACCTGATTGTAGGACTTTGGCTACAGTTTTATTTTCGTTGAAGTGTCCGCCGTATGGTGACGAATGACAGGGTTGCAGAACACTGTTGACCTCCTCTTGTGGAACACACCGTCTCAATAATTGATCAGCACACCGTTTGAATAGGTACGGCTTATCCCAGACATAGTGCTTGACTTCTTTGAATAATTTCTTTCGTTGCTGAGTTGTCCATTCCAACGGCCATTTTCCTGACACAATGTAGTTGACATAGTCAGCATACCAAGGGGCATCTTGCTGTTTCATGGTGAACAACTGTTCATCTGGAAAAGTTTCTTTGATTGACAGTTCTTTGCCAGCTGTTTCTCCATTCTCGAGCCTCGATAGATGATCTGCCACTTGGTTTTCTGTCTATTTTCCTGTCTCTGATCTCCACGTCAAATTCTTGCAGAAGAAGTATCCAACGGATCAATCTGGGTTTGGCATCTTTCTTTGTGATCAAGTATTTGATTGCTGAATGATCTGTGTAGACCACCACTTTGGGGCCCAGCAGATAAGAGCGAAATTTGTCCAAAGCGTACACAATTGCGAGAAACTCATTTTCAGTGGTTGTGTAGTTGAGTTGAGGTTCATTCAAAGTTATGCTGAAGTAGTAGATGGTGTGGAAAATCTTTGCTTTGCGTTGTCCCAAAACTGCACCTATAGCAAAATCACTAGCATCACACATCACTTCAAATGGAAAGGTCCAATCTGGTGCTACAATGATGGGGGCAGAAATCAACTTTTTTTTTAAGATCTCAAAAGCTTCCTGGCATTCTTTGGTGAAGTTGAAAGGCACATCCTTGTCCAGAAGATTGCACAGAGGTTTATCAATCTTGGAAAAGTCTTTGATAAATATCATGTAAAAACCTGCATGTCCAAGAAAACTCTGAATCCCTTTTACTGATGTCGGTGGAGGTAGTTTTTCAATTGTTTCAATATTTGCTTTGTCTACCTCGATTCCTTTTTGTGAGATCCGGTGTCCAAGAACAATGCCTTCATGCACCATGAAGTGGCATTTCTCCCAGTTGAGTACCAGGTTGGTATCTTCGCATCTTTGTAATACCTATTCCAGATTTTGCAAGCAGTGGCCAAAAGAATCTCCAAACACAGAGAAGTCATCCATGAAAACCTCCATACTCTGCTCCGGCATGTCTGAGAATATGGCCATCATGCAACGCTGAAATGTGGCTGGAGCATTACATAATCCAAATGGCATTCTGCGAAAAGCAAAAGTATCGTAAGGACATGTAATTGTGGTTTTATCCTGATCTTCTGGGGCGATGGCAATCTGATTGTATCCTGAATATCCGTCCAGAAAGTAATAGAACTCATGTCCCGCTAGTCTGTCTAACATCTGGTCAATGAATGGTAGCGGAAAATGGTTTTTTCGTGTTGCTTTGTTCAGCTTTCGGTAGTCCATGCATACTCTCCATCCAGTCACCGTTCTGGTTGGAATTAGCTTGTTCTTTTCATTGGTGACAACAGTGATTCCTCCTTTATTCGGCACACACTGTATAGGACTCACCCAAGTACTATCTGAGATGGGGTAAATGATGCCAGCATCTAACCAATTGATGATTTCTTTCTTTACGACCTCCTTCATGATTGGATTGAGTCTCCGTTGATGCTCCACTGTGGGTTTGTACTCATCATTCATCAGAATCTTGTGCATGCAAAATGATGGACTAATGCTTCGAATGTCTGCTATAGTCCAGCCAATGGCTCTTTTGTGCTTTCGTAATACTCTCAGCAACTTTTCTTCCTGCTCCAATGTTAGTGAAGAAGAAATAATAACAGGTAATTCAGAAGAGTTTCCAAGAAATGCATACCTGAGATGGCTCGGAAGTAACTTCAGTTCTTCAATCGAAGGTTTGATTCGATCTTTCTTTGGCAGTTCCAGGCTTTCCACTTGTGGTGTCGCTTTGAATCGGAATGGTTTGTCAAGGTAGTTGATATATTCCAGGATTTCAGCATCTAGCTCGTTGTCAGTCATGTTGGTGATGCAAGCTTCAAGTTTGTCCGTGGGATTTGGCTCAGTTTCCTGAACGATACTATCAACAACATCAATTCTGAAGCATTCTTCTTCCTTTTCATCACTGGGGAATTTCATGGCTTTGAAAACATTGAAGGTAACTTATTGGTCCTGAACTTTCATAGTTAGTTCTCCTTTTTGTACATCAATCACAGTTAGTCATGTCGCCAAGAATGGTCTTCCAAGGATGATAGGTACATCTTTGTCTTCTTCCATGTCAAAGATAATGAAATCTGCTGGAAGAATGAGTTTGTCGACTTTGACCAGCACATCTTCAACAACACCTCTTGGAAATGTGAGCGTTCGATCAGCAAGTTGTAGTGAAACTGATGTAGGCATTGCTTCTCCAATTTGCAGTTTCCTGTAAATAGAAAAATGCATCAAATTAACATTTGCACCTAAGTCACATAAAGCCTTACCAATATAGTGTTCTCCAATGGTGCATGAGACAGTAAAACTGCCAGGATCTTTCAATTTTGGGGGAAGTTTCCTCTGAATGATGGCACTGCATTCTTCCGTCAATGCTATTGTCTCATAATCTCCCAATCTCTGTTTTCGTGAAAGAATGTCTTTCATGAATTTTACATAGCTGGGCATTTCTTCCAAGGCTTCTGCAAATGGAATGTTGATGTGAAGCTTTTTGAACACCTCCAGGAATCGAGCAAACTGCTTGTCCATTTTGTTTTTCTGAAGTCACTGAGGAAAAGGTTGAGGTGGAGTGATCTGATCTTTTTCTTTTTCCTTTGCTTCTTTTTCCTCCATCTGTGGCACTGCATCTTTTGAAACTTCCTCAATTGTTGCCTTGATTCCAACATCTTTGTTGATTTCAGTACCACTTTTCAAGATGATGGCTTGACATTGCTCATTCCCTCGGTTCCTTGGATTTGGTTCGGTGTTGTTGGGAAGATTACCTGGCGGTCTATAACTCTGAGCATTGGCCAGTTGTCCCATTTGATTCTCCAGTGCTTTGATAGAGGCTGAATGGCTTTGATTCAATGCTACTTGATTTTGAACCATAGCTGTTAAAGCATCGTATTTTGCTTTTTGTTTCTTCAACTAGGCCAGCACTTCTATTATTCCTGGTTCTTTTTTATGCTCCTGGCTTTTATTTGGTTGTTGGAATCCAGGTGGTGGGTTGTGTAGGACACAGAACTTGACGACGCATGCTCTAGGATCGCGGCCTAGTTGGGAGTACGGAATAGCCCGTGGGGGAACTAAATCGGAGAAATAACATGGATTTGCCACCCGGTGTGAACCGGGAAAATGATTTAAGGCCGCACTCACCCCTCGCAAGGGAAGACCTCAAACCGTTGGGTTCGGAATGGTCCCTTACTTATGCCACTTGTAATGATATGATTTGTGCAATGAATTAACCGAATCTACACAACATATATGTTCAAGAGTAACTTAGATCTAGTTCACATTCGTCAAAGTAAATCCTATGTCTAAGTTTGCATGCTTGAAAAGTAAGTCATCATAACGGCTAACATACAATAACACACGACAATCTCATGAACATACTTCAACCATATAATGCGGAAAACAAATAACAACCTAAACATAATGCAAATTCCCAACGCAAAATGAATAATTAATCATGCTTAAAAATAAACGACATACTAGACTAAATCATGCTTTAATAATAAATAACGTACTAGCAACCTAATCATGCTCCAATACATGTTTGGATGAAATGGAATACGTGTGTCTCTCAAGTGGTACGTGGCATTGTATCCCGAGTGCAAACCGCACTACCGTCCATTCGGATTCAGCTACGGAATTTTCGTCCAGGTTTCCATCCGATATACCACAAGAGAGACCACATATTTCGTTCATCCGGAATTCACATCATGCATCAATCCATAATACTCACATGCAATAAAGTATTAAAATAAAAAAAATAAAAAAAAATGAAAGATAATAATAAAGAAGGTGCCCTCAGGTCTAACCTCTTTTGTCGTCTCTTGAAAGCGCGTTACATGGCCGTCGGAAGGGTTGATGCTCCGCAACTATCCCGGTTCACTGGTTCAATGTTTTTCCTCGCTATTTCACTGTTTGTGCTGCTGTTTGAAGGTATTTTTTTGTCACTGTTTTTGGTAATTAAGGGACTATTTTGCGGATTATTTGGACTGGTTTGGGTTGCGGTTTTTAGACTGTTTTGGGGGCAGTTTTTGGACTGTTTTTTGTGCAATTTTATGGCTGTTTGGGAGCTTTTTTAAGGGTCTAAGATGTGGAAAACTGGGCAGTTTTATGAGGGTTTGAGTGGCAGTTTAAGGGACTGGTCAGTGAGCAGTTTAGGCGTGCAATGACGTGGGGTTTGCGGCTGAACTCGGCTTGTAGTTTCGGTGATTAACTAGCCAGTTTCAGGGGCAGTTGATGTGTTGATTTTGAGGGGCTTGAGATGTGTTGTGGAGGTAGTGGGTGGCTTACGTGAGTGGAGTGTGTTTGTGGCGTGAGGTAGTGAGTGCTTACGTGAGTGGAGTGTGTTTGTGGCGTAAGGCAGTGAAGGGCTTACGTGAGTTGTGTACGTGAAGGGGCAGGTGGCGTGAGAAGGGTTGATGGCTGCTTGAAGGTTGTCGAGTGCTGTGTGCTTGCTAGGGTTTATTTTCTTTTTTTCGGTTTCTGAGAGAGAGAGGGCGTGAGAGGCCTTGAGTTGAGAAGAATAGGCTGAGGGCTTTAGGGTTTATTCTTGGAGAGTGAATGAGAGGCGTGAGGTGTGGCTGCTGTGTGTGTTGGTTTAGAGAGAGATAAAGAGAAATATGGAGGCGAGAGAGAAGTGAATGCCAAGGTCTTGGATGTGTGGTGAAGACTTTTTTTTATAGGCAAATGGATGAGGACTATCCTTGTTTGAAAAGGAAAGGATTTGTGTAATTATTTGAGATATTTTTAATTATTATGTGATAAGGAAAAATCTTTTAATTAGGGAAGTGATTTGAATTATTCTTTTTTAGTTAGGGATCTGATTTGGTTTAATTAGGCAAGGGATCCATGGGATTTATTTAATTTAGGAAGTGGATTTGGCTTGATTTATCCATGTGTTTAATGTGTGTTTTATTTTTTGGGAACTGTATGGGCGTGTGGTTTAGGGTGATTTGGGCGAAGGGTGTGTTTTAAAACAGAGGTCCAACAAGCGAACCCGCAGCTACTCCAGCGAATTAAATCCAACAATGTGTCAATTCTTGACTCTTCCCTTCCGACGTCCGTTTCCCGCAACTTCCACAATCTAAAGAGGTAGTGTCTCCATACGAGACTCATCATCGACAGTTATATGCAAAAATACAGTGCCTACAGTCGCCCCCACTTTGATGGGACTTGTTCAGTGTGTGACAATGACAATCCTATCAAAGTATGTGCAATGCATTTTTACTTACCTGGCTCGCCAGCTGCCACCTGGCTTGCCTGTTACTCTGAACTGAATTGATGATGTGCCATTCCTGGCGTGCTAAACCCCGTACCTAGGGTGTCACGGTAGTCCATAATAGTCAACGATAGTCCACATGTCGTACATGGCGTGCTAAACCTCGTACCTAGGGTGTCGCGGTAGTCCATAATAGTCCACAATAGTCCATAATAGTCCACATGCCGTACCTGGCATGCTAAACCCCGTACCTAGGGTGTCATGATAGTCCACAATAGTCCACGATAGTTCACATGACGTACATGGCGTGCTAAACCCCGTACCTAGGGTGTCGTGGTAGTCCACAATAGTCCACAATAGTCCACGATAGTCCACATGTCGTACCTGGCGTGCTAAACCCCGTACCTAGGGTGTCGCAGTTGCGTCTCCATACCTAGAGTGTCGAAGAATTGATTTTGCTGTGTCATACCCGGCGTGCTAAACCCCATACCCGAGGTGTCGCAGTTGCGTCTCTGTGGGAACACAGGAACTGGGCGACGCATGCTGTCCCGGGCTCGCGGCCCGGTCAGGAGTACGGAGTAGCCACGGGGGACTAAACCGGAGAATAATGGAGTCGCCACCCGGTGTGAACCGGGAAAATGAGATTTAAGGCCGCACTCACCCCTCGCAAGGGAAGACCTCAAACCGTTGGGTTCAGAATGGTCCCTTACTTATGTCACTTGTAATGAAAGGATTTGTGTAATAATTTAATCAAGCTTAAGTAACACTTATTTCCAAGAGTATCATGCTTCTAAATCCATATGCGCAAAAATAAAACTTACACCTAAATTTGCATATATTTCACATCTAAGATTGCATGCTTGAAAGTACATCAAAGTAGCAATGAACATACAACTTCATTGGCATATTGTATTCATGGAAACACAAGCACACACTAACCACACAAGCACACATAGAGGCGAATCAAATAATGGCGAACATGTGATTTCATAGACATATCATAAACAAATAGCCATTACATGTCCATGCACAAATAAAATAGTCAACTAAGTACATAATGCAAAAAGACACTTAAAGATACAATTAGGCATTAAAGTAAGCATGCTATGACGTGGTACAAAAGAAGATAACTAATATGGACACAAACACACATGTGAGCACTTTTCCAAGTGGTACGTGGAATTGTATCCCAAGTACAGACCGCATTACCGTCAATTTGGAATCGGCTACGGAATTTATGTCTGGGTTTCCATCCGATATACTACAAGAAATAATACTCAAATGCTATCATAACATGGATATATGAATTATACTACGTTAAGCCAAGACTAAGGTAAATGATGCAATCAATAGATGAAAGACACAGCAAATATCGTGGTAAAGGTAGACTTTTAGGCTTTTCTTCCCCCAAATGGAGAACCTTTTAATCCAACACAATAAGCCCATGCGCCTTTCATTACAATGCGTACAAAGACAATGATAACTATATGAAACTTCGTATACCCGATTGAACACATCTTACATTCAAACGAATATACATCAACCGGCGCGGCAAAGTATCATGGTAAAGGATTTTAACCCCTCCAAATATGGGACCTTTAATCCGACTTACTAAGCCCATGCGCTCGATCGCATCATGCATACAAAGAATAAAGACAATAATATCAAACTTAGTATGCCCGATTGGACATATCTTACATCCAACCGAACACACATCAACCGGCGCGGCAAAGCATCGTGGTAAAGGATTTTAACCCCTCCAAATATGGGACCTTTAATCTGACTTACTAAGCCCATGCGCTCAATTGCGTCATGCATAAACAAGTAACATGCGGAATTCAAATGACGAAAAATAAATAAATCAAAGCAATATAAAACAAAAGAAGGTGCCGTTTACTCAAGCGATACGTGGAGTTGTATCCCGAGTACAGATCATACTACCGTCCATTCGGAATCAGCTATGAAATTTATGTCCGGGTTTCCATCCGATATACCGCGAGAGTTGACACATCTTTCATTTTATTCCAAGGCCACAACATACAATATTTCGTAATACATGCATATTTATCTACTCAAGGGCCACAACATGCATTTCAACATAACAATCATGCGAACAATACTCAATAAATAATAAAAATAAAACAGAAAACGAATGTGGAAAATACCCTCAGGTCTAACCTTTCTTGCCGACTTTCGGACTTGCGTTTCACGGAGATCGAAGGGTAAAGCTCCTCAACTTCTCCGGTTCACTGGTTTAGCGTCTTAGCTCACTGTTTTTCTGTTTTGCTTGCTGTTTGACCTCCGTTTTGCTGTTGTTTTCTCTGTATTTTATGCTCACTGTTTCAGGTCACTGTTTGGTGTTTTAATGGACTGTTTTGGGTGATTTGGAGGGCTAATTGGGTGCCACTTTTAAGGGCTTTGAGGGGGAATTTATGCAGTTTTTTAGTTCAGTTTTAATGTGATTTTAGGGCTGTTTTATGGGTTAAAATCGCAAAAAAAAACTGGGCAGAATGGGCAGTGATGTGCGGCAGTTTTAGGGGGAGTGAAGGGCATTTTTTGTGACTGTTTTGGTGTGTAGTGGGGGGGCAGTGTTTGGGGCTGTTCTGTGCGACTTTAGGACTGTATTTGAGGCTTATTTTGGTGTGGATTAGGGCTGTGAAAGGTGGCTAAAGATGTGGCAAAGAGGGCTGTCTAAGGGATGGGTATTCGGTGGTGAGAGTGGAGGAGATGGAGAGAAATTTTGTTGCTTCTTTCTTGGTGTGTGCGTGAATGTGTGCTAGGGTGTATGGGCGTGAATTCCAATTGTGTGAAGGGAGTGCATGGCTTTGGTTAGGGGTTGTTTATATAGAGAAGGGTTAGGGCTTCACCTTGTCTCACAAGGAAGGGATTTGGTGCATTCAATTAGGATATGATTTAGTGTTAGACAAGAAAAGCAATGGATTTGATTGGGGGACATGACTTGGCTAGATTAGGAATACAATATATTTAATTTGTTATGATTGATTTTAATTAGGCATGATATTTGTTACGTTAGGTATATAATATATTTGATTTATCTTTATTAGGCATGCAATTTCTTTAATTTGTGTAAGTATTTTATTATTTTGGTTGGTGATTATTTAGATTTTATTTGTTTTATTTAATTACACATGTGTTAAATATTTATTTAATTAATTATTTTATTTAATTTGGTATATGATTTAATTAATTATTTTATTTAATTTGGTATATGATTTAATTAATTATTTTATTTAATTTGGGTTGTATTTTGAGGGCCTTGGGCGTGTGGGCTTGCGGGGGTTTTAGGTCAAGGCCAAGGGGTTTGCGGGGGTTTTGGGCCGAGGTTAAGTGGTTTGCGGATTTTTTTAGGCTAAATGTGCTTTAAAACGGAGGTCCACCAGCGAGCCCGAAGCTAAACAAGCGAGTAAAATTCGACAAAGTACTGATTTCCATGTTTTCCCTTCCGACGTCCGTCATGCCTGCTTCTTCCGTGACTTAAAAGGTAGTGCCTCCAAATGAGACTCATCATCGGGTTTCACACGCAAAAAATGCAGTACCTACAGTCGCCCCCACTTTGATGGGACTTGTGTAATGTGTAACAGTGACAATCCTATCAAAGTTATGCAATGCATTTTCACTTACCTGGCTCGCCAGCTGCCACTTGACTTACCATGTGTTGAGTTGAGTTGATTTGGTGGTGAGTTGTTGCGACCCCTGGTTCATTCCCGAACCGTGCTCCATTTTTAGAGCACCATTTTCGGCATCTTTTGTGTGTGTGCTCCATTTTGGAGCACCATTTCCGGCATTTGCTATGTGTGCTCCATTTTGGAACGCCATTTTCGGCCTTTGCTGTGTGTGCTCTATTTTGGAACGCCATTTCCGGCATTTGCTGTGTGTGCTCCATTTTGGAACGCCATTTTCGGCCTTTGCTGTGTGTGCTCCATTTTGGAACGCCATTTTCGGCATTTGCTGTGTGTGCTCCTCTTTGGAACACCATTTTCGGCCTTTACTGTGTGTGCTCCATTTTGGAACGCCATTTTCGGCATCTGTTGTGGGTACTCCATTTTGGAGTGCCATTTTCGGCGTCTGCTATGTGTGCTCCATTTTGGGGCGCCATTTTCGGTATCTGTTGTGGTAGCGGTCCATTTCCGAACCGTGTTGTGCGAGAATATGGCTCATTTTTGAACCGTTATTTGATGAGATGGTCTTTGCCGCTACAAACCTGCGAACACAAAACAAACATTGCATGTATGTGATATGTATGCATGTATGCATGGATATGTATCATATTCCGATGGGTTAGGCCTTCCTTAGTCCATTTCCGAACCGTGCTCCATTTTTGGAGTGCCACTTTCGGCGAGATGTGAAAGTAGTCCATTTTCGCACCATGTTCCACTTTCGGAGTGCCATTTTCGGCGAGATGTGATAGTAGTCCATTTTCGAACCATGCTCCACTTTCGGAATGCCATACTCGGCCAAACTGATGCTGATGTGGGCTCGCCCTTGGGACTCATCCCTAAACTGAAACTGATGTGGGCCTCAGCCCCTAAACTGATGCTGATATTGATGTGGGCCTCGCCCCCAAGCTGATATTGTTGTGGGCCTCGGCCCTAAACTGATACTGATGTGGGCCTCGCCCCAAGGTGATACTGATGTGGGCCTCGGCCCTGACTGATACTGATACTGGCCTCAGCCCCAGACTGATACTGATGTGGGCCTCGGCCCTGGGCCGATATTGATGTGGGCCTCGGCCCTAAACTGATACTGATGTGGGCCTCGCCCTAAGCTGATACTGATGTGGGCCTCGGCCCTAGGACTCATCCCCAAACTGTAACTGATGTGGGCATCGGCCCTGGGACTCATCCCCAAAACTGAAACTTATGTGGGCCTTGGCCCTAAGCTGATACTGATGTGGGCCTCGGCCCTAGGACTCATCCCTAAACTGATGCTGATGTGGGCCTAAGCCCCTAAGCTGATATTGATGTGGGCCTCGGCCCTAAACTGATACTGATGTGGGCCTCGCCCCAAGCTGATACTGATGTGGGCCTCGGCCCTGACTGATACTGATACTGGCCTCAGCCCCAGACTGATACTGATGTGGGCCTCGGCCCTGGGCTGATATTGATGTGGGCCTCGGCCCTAAACTGATGCTGATGTGGGCCTCGCCCCAAGCTGATACTGATGTGGGCCTCGGCCCTGGGACTCATCCCCAACTGTAACTGATGTGGGCATCGGCCCTAGGACTCATCCCCAAAACTGAAACTGATGTGGGCCTTGGCCCTAAGCTGATACTGATGTGGGCCTTGGCCCTAAGCTGATACTGATGTGGTCATCCCCCTGACTCATCCCTAAACTGATGCTGATGTGGGCCTAAGCCCCTAAACCGATGCTGATGATATGGGCCTCGCCCCCAAGCTGATACTGATTCATTTCTGAAACTGATTGTACTGTTGTTGCTTCCGAAGATTCCCCATGTTCTAAACATCACTGAATTTCATAGTACCAAGGTTGAATGCTTTTCTCAAATATACTCATGTTACAGGTTGGAGGGAGAGACTCAGGCAAGTGAAAGAAATGAACGTCTTTATTATCATTTAAGAAATGGTTCGAACAGGTAAACCAAATCAATGTCTATATTAAAAATGCAGGATCAAATAAACTAGGAGGAATAACTTCATCATTCGCAACATTGCCTTCTTTCTTGACCTACGGTTCTTCACTGTCATCCCCTATCTCCATGTAAGAAGCTTGGTGGTTAAGGGTTTGGAGGACAAAAGTTTCGGGCAATCCAGAGTTGATCATGTAGGTGGGTGGTGGAACGGAGTGGTAATTTGGTAGGGGGTTCCAATATGTGTTGGGTTGTTCTTTCTCTGGGTCGGGTATTTTGTGAGCATCGATGAGGTTTTGGATTTCATGCCTAAGGCGGGTGCAGTTGTCAGTTTTGTGGCCTCTCCTCTGATGGAAGTGACAATACAGGATTAGGTCAAGGTTGGGTGGTATAGGATCTGGAAGTGGTTTAGGCTCTAAGGGTTTTAGGAGTCTTTGTCCCTTCAACTTCTCAAGCACCTTAGATAATGGCTTCCCCAGGTTAGAGAAATGCCGGTTCTTGATGGCAGCAACCTCGGCAGTAGCGGGTTTAGTCTCAGAATGCCCCCAAAATTTCTTCTATTCTGGCCATAAAACTTTCTGTTTTCAGCCTCCTCTTCTTCAATATCCATAACAGTCTCTCTCAACTGTCGGAAATCAGTAATCATGGAGGTCATCCTCCTCAGCTTACCATAAATAGAGGGCTTGGTGCCCTTGATAATCATCTTAATTTGGTCTTTCTCGGAAGGCCGAGTCTGTATTTTCAAAAGCTGGCTTCTCCAGCGATCCACATACTCTTTGAAACTTTCCTCTGGCTTCTGTTTAGTGTTCTCCAAATCACGGAGTGACAAGTCAATCTCTAAGTCTGTAACATATTGCTTCAGAAAAGCATCAGCTAGTTCTCTCCAATCTTCCTTAACCTTCTTCTCAAGGCTATGATACCAAACCACAGGTGCCCCCTCGAGTGACATCCCAAACATTTTTTGGACCTGGCGCTGTGATAGGCCCACTGAACTCATGACTGAGACATATTGCTGCAGATGGACTCTCGGGTCTCCATTCTCATTAAACTTGGCCATGTCGGGCATTTTAAACTGAGCTAGCAGCTGTTCTCCGAAGGTCATTGCCTCATAATCTAACAACTCTTCATGTTTACCCCTCATTTTGCGGGTAACTGTTTCAACCTGATCCAGGAGCTTCTGAAATTCTGCCTGAGACCCAATCACTCTGCCTGTTGCATAATCTTCCATGTCATAATCAAAAGTGGGGATATCATCCCCCAACCCATTCGGAGGCTCCTCACGCCTCACATTCTCAGAATTTCCCCCACACGGGGCACAGCCATACCAGCCATAGCAGTAGTCAAGGCTTGCAACTGTTCAGTAATCTTGGCGAGACCGTTCTCTAACTGATCCATACGGGATACCTCATTACTGGATTCACTCATGACTGTTACTGTTCTTTTAATGAGCCTTGTCCCTTCTCTAACCCAAACGGTATCTATGATGTCTTTTTGAGACATAGAAGGTGTTAACATGACATATGTATGTATGAGGTGCATGAGATGCATGTAACATATATAACATACTAAATCAACTAAAATTTTCAAACAAATCGGCCCGTTATCATTTTAGAAGCTTTCGGGCTAATTGTCATAGGAGTGAACTTATCCCAGTTTAAATGGCCCAACGAGTTCACATCTCATGACAAGGAGCCCAACTAAATCCAAATGGTAATGTTCCGAACACAACACAAAGTGGCCCATCAGCACTTAGAAGCCTTTGGCCCAATCGTCATAAAATACGTTCTTGTCCCAGTTTAAATGGCCCAACAAGCCCATATCCCATGACAAAATGGTCCAAATGGATCCAAACGACGATGTTCCCAAACACAAGCATAAAAGAAAGATAATGCAAACATAAAGTAATGATTTCTACAGAATGGCCCATCAACATTTCAGAAGCTTTGGCCTAATGGTCATAAGGTACGAACTCGCCCCAGTTTAAATGCCCAGCAAGTTCGCATTTCTGACAATAGTCCAACTGCATCCAATGAAGATGGTCCACAAGCACATACTCAAGGAAATAATTGTTACTTTAACCATACAACCCCGGTCTATGGGTGGGTTCGCAAGAATGTAGACAAAGGCTCTCACTGGCGGCGAGGATGGCCCACAACTAGGTCTCCCCAATCAAGGGTTCGAGCGACCAAGTGAGCGCACCCTTTTTTATACACTAAGGTACGTGCCAATGAGCTATGGTGTGTGACTGACTGTCAAATGGATTTCCCGTTGTAGATTCCCAGAGGGAGGGTGGAGAGGCTCTCTTAAGTACCCTAGCCTCTTAGGCTCTTATCGCTTGGTGACAGGAAAACAACGATTCGAAGTCTCCAAATTAGTCCATCACAATAGGCTACGGGTAGATGGCTATATAGGTGCCTTCACAGCTTTTCCTTCTAGAAGGTAGTGAATGAAGGAAGACACCAAACCATTACCTAGCCTCAAAATGCCATTGATTAAACCCCCAGTTTATCCACTATAGACACGGTCAATTAGAACATAAATCCAAACATTACAAGACAATATTTCGGGGCTGATTCTCTATCCCCAGTGGAGTCGCCAGACTGTGGGAACAGGAACTGGGCGACGCATGCTGTCCCGGGCTCGCGGCCCGGTCGGGAGTACGGAGTAGCCACGGGGGACTAAACTGGAGAATAATTGGAGTCGCCACCCGGTGTGAACAGGAAAATGAGATTTAAGGCCGCACTCACCCCTCGCAAGGGAAGACCTCAAACCTTTGGGTTCGGAATGGTCCCTTACTTATGTCACTTGTAATGAAAGGATTTGTGTAATAATTTAATCAAGCTTAAGTAACACTTATTTCCAAGAGTATCATGCTTCTAAATCCATATGCGCAAAAATAAAACTTACACCTAAATTTGCATATATTTCACATCTAAGATTGCATGCTTGAAAGTACATCAAAGTAGCAACGAACATACAACTTCATTGGCATATTGTATTCATGGAAACACAAGCACACACTAACCACACAAGCACACATAAAGGCGAATCAAATAATGGCGAACATGTGATTTCATAGAATATCATAAACAAATAGCCATTACATGTCCATGCACAAATAAAAGAGTCAACTAAGTACATAATGCAAAAAGACACTTAATGATGCAATTAGGCATTAAAGTAAGCATGCTATGACGTGGTGCAAAAGAAGATAACTAATATGGACACAAACACACATGTGAGCACTTTTCCAAGTGGTACGTGGAATTGTATCCCAAGTACAGACCGCATTACCGTCCATTTGGAATCGGCTACGGAATTTATGTCTGGGTTTCCATCCGATATACTACAAGAAATAATACTCAATGCTATCATAACATGGATATATGAATTATACTACGTTAAGCCAAGACTAAGGTAAATGATGCAATCAATAGATGAAAGACACGGCAAATATCGTGGTAAAGGTAAGCCTTTTAGGCTTTTCTTCCCCCAATGGAGAACCTTTTAATCCAACACAATAAGCCCATGCGCATTTCATTACAATGCGTACAAAGACAATGACAACTATATGAAACTTCGTATACCCGATTGAACACATCTTACATTCAAACGAATATACATCAACCGGCGCGGCAAAGTATCGTGGTAAAAGATTTTAACCCCTCCAAATAGGGGACCTTTAATCCGACTTACTAAGCTCATGCGCTCGATCGCATCATGCATACAAAGAATAAAGACAATAATATCAAACTTAGTATGCCCAATTGGACATATCTTACATCCAACCGAACACACATCAACCGGTGCGGCAAAGCATCGTGGTAAAGGATTTTAACCCCTCCAAATATGGGACCTTTAATCCGACTTACTAAACTCATGCGCTCGATTGCGTCATGCATAAACAAGTAACATGCGGAATTCAAATGACGAAAAATAAATAAATCAAAGCAATATAAAACAAAAGAAGGTGCTGTTTACTCAAGCGGTACGTGGAGTTGTATCCCGAGTACAGATCATACTACCGTCCATTCGGAATCGACTATGAAATTTACGTCCGGGTTTCCATCCGATATACCGCGAGAGTTGACACATATTTCATTTTATTCCAAGGCCACAACATACAATATTTCGTAATACATGCATATTTATCTACTCAAGGGCCACAACATGCATTTCAACATAACAATCATGCGAACAATACTCAATAAATAATAAAAATAAAACAGAAAACGAATGTGGAAAATACCCTCAAGTCTAACCTTTCTTGCCGACTTTCGGAGTTGCGTTTCACGGAGATCGAAAGCGTAAGCGCCTCAACTTCTCCGGTTCACTGGTTTAGCATCTTAGCGCACTGTTTTTCTGTTTTGCTGATGTTTTGACCTCCGATTTGCTGCTGTTTTCTCTGTATTTTTGCTCACTGTTTCAGGTCACTGTTTGGTGTTTTAATTGACTGTTTTGGGTTGATTTGGAGGGCTAATTGGGTTGCGACTTTTAAGGGCTTTGAGGGGGACTTTATGCAGTTTTTTAGGTCAGTTTTAAGGTGATTTTAGGGCTGTTTTATGGGTTAAAATCGCAAAAACAAACTGGGCAAGAATGGGCAGTGATGTGCGGTAGTTTTAGGGGGAGTGAAGGGCATTTTTTGTGACTGTTTTGGTGTGCAGTGGGGGGCAGTGTTTGGGGCTGTTTTGGGTGACTTTATAACTGTATTTGAGGCTTATTTTGGTGTGGATTAGGGCTGTGAAAGGTGGCTAAGATGCGCAAGGGGGGAAGGGGGGCTGTCTAAGGGATGGGTATTCGGTGGTGAGAGTGGAGGAGATGGAGAGAAATTTTGTTGCTTCTTTCTTGGTGTGTGCGTGAATGTGTGCTAGGGTGTAGGGGCGTGAATTCCAATTGTGTGAAGGGAGTGCATGGCTTTGGTTGGGGTTTGGTTTATATAGAGAAGGGTTAGGGCTTCACCTTGTCTCACAAGGAAGGGATTTGGTGCATTCAATTAGGATATGATTTAGTGTTAGACAAGGAAAGCAATGGATTTGATTGGGGGACATGTCTTGGCTAGATTAGGAATACAATATATTTAATTTGTTATGATTGATTTTAATTAGGCATGATATTTTGTTAAGTTGGGTATATAATATATTTGATTTATCTTTATTAGGCATGCAATTTCTTTATTTGTGTAAGTATTTTATTATTTTGTAGGTGATTATTTAGATTTTATTTGTTTTATTTAATTACACATGTGTTAAATATATATTTAATTAATTATTTTATTTAATTTGGTATATGATTTAATTAATTATTTTATTTAATTGGTATATGATTTAATTAATTATTTTATTTCATTTGGGTTGTATTTTGAGGGCCTTGGGCGTGTGGGCTTGCGGGGGTTTTAGGTCATGGCCAAGGGTTTGCGGGGCTTTTGGGCCAAGGTTAAGTGGTTTGCGGATTTTTTTAGGATAATGTGCTTTAAAAACGGAGGTCCACCACCGAGCCCGAAGCTAAACAAGCGAGTAAAATATCGACAAAGTACCGATTTCCATCTTTTCCCTTCCGACGTCCGTTTCCTGCGGCTTCCGTGACTTAAAAGGTAGTGCCTCCAAATGAGACTCATCATCGGGTTTCACATGCAAAAAATGCAGTACCTACAGTTGGGAGTACGGAATAGCCCGCGAGGGAACTAAATCGGAGAAATAACATGGAGTTGCCACCCGGTGTGAACCGGGAAAATGATTTAAGGCCGCACTCACCCCTCGCAATGGAAGACCTCAAATCGTTGGGTTCGGAATGGTCCCTTACTTATGCCACTTGTAATGATATGATTTGTGCAATGAATTAACTGATTCTACGCAACATATATCTTCAAGAGTAACTTAGATCTATTTCACATTCGTCAAAGTAAATCCTATGTCTAAGTTTGCATGCTTGAAAAGTAAGTCATCATAACGGCAAACATACAATAACACACGGCAATCTCATGAAAATACTTCAACCATATAATGCAGAAAACAAATAACAACCTAAACATAATGCAAATTCCCAACGCAAAATGAATAATTAATCATGCTTAAAAATAAACGACATACTAGACTAAATCATGCTTTAATAATAAATAACATACTAGCAACCTAATCATGCTCCCATACATGGTTGGATGAAATGAAATACGTGTGTCTCTCAAGTGGTATGTGGCATTGTATCCCGAGTGCAAACCGCACTATCGTCCATTCGGATTCGGCTACGGAATTTACGTCCGGGTTTCCATCCGATATACCACAAGAGAGACCACATATTCCGTTCATCCGGAATTCACATCATGCATCAATCCATAATACTACATGCAATAAAGTATTAAAATAAAAAAAAATGAAAGATGATAATAAAAAAGGTGCCCTCAGGTCTAACCTCTTTTGTCGTCTCTCGAAAGCGCGTTACACGGCCGTCGGAAGGGTTGATGCTCCGCAACTCTCCCGGTTTACTGGTTCAATGTTTTTCCTCGTTGTTTCACTGTTTGTGCTGCTATTTTCACTCCGTTTCGCTGCTATTTTCAAGGTATTTTCTGCTCACTATTTTTGGTAATTAATGGACTATTTTGCGGATTATTTGGACTGGTTTGGGTTGCGGTTTTTGGATTATTTGGGGGCAGTTTTTGGACTGTTTTTAGTGCAGTTTTATGGCTGTTTGGGGGCATTTTTAATGGTCTAAGATGCGGCAAACTTGGCAGTTTTATGAGGGTTTTAGCGGCAGTTTAAGGGACTGGTCAGTGAACAGTTTAGGCAAACTGGACAGATGCTGAACTGGGCGTGCAGTTTCGGTGATTAACTAGGTAGTTTCATGGGCAGTTGATGCGTTGATTTTGAGGGGCTTGAGGACGTGTTGTGGAGGCAGTGGGTTGCTTACGTGAGTGGAGTGTGTTTGTGGCGTGAGGTAGTGAGTGGCTTACGTGAGTGGAGTGTGTTTGTGGCGTGAGGCAGTGAAGGGCTTACGGGAGTTGTGTGCGTGAAGGGGCAGGTGGCGTGAGAAGGGTTGATGGCTGCTTGAAGGTTTCCGAGTGCTGGGTGCTTGCTAGGGTTTATTTTCTTTGTTCGGTTTCTGAGTGAGAGGGGGCGTGAGAGGCCTTGAGTTGAGAAGAAGAGGCTGCAGGCTTTAGGGTTTATTCTTGGAGAGTGAAGGAGAGCCGTGAGGTGTGGCTACTGTGTGCGTTGGTTTAGAGAGAGATGAAGAGAAATATGGAGGCGAGAGAGAAGTGAATGCCAAGGTCTTGGATGTGTGGTGAAGGCTTCTTTTTAGAGGCAAATGGATGAGGACTATCCTTGTTTGAAAAGGAAAGGATTTATGTAATTATTGGAGATATTTTTAATTATTAAGTGATAAGGAAAATCTATTAATTAGGTAAGTGATTTGATTTAATTTGATTTATTCTTTTTTAGTTAGGGATATGATTTCGTTTAATTAGGCAAGAGATCCATGGGATTTCTTTAATTTAGGAAGTTGATTTGGCTTGATTTATGCATGTGTTTAATGTGTGTTTTATTATTTGGGAAGCGTATGGGCGTGTGGCTTAGGGTGATTTGGGCGAAAGGTGTATTTTAAAACAGAGGTCCAACAAGCGAACCCGCAGCTACTCCAGTGAATTAAATCCAACAATGTGTCAATTCTTGACTCTTCCTTTCCGACGTCCGTTTTCCGCAGCTTCCACAATCTAAAGAGGTAGTGTCTCCATACGAGACTCATCATCGGGACTTATATGCAAAAAAGCAGTGCCTACAGGTAGTTCTTTTGCCCTGAATTGTTACTCCATACGAAATTGGGGTGATTCCTCCACCCTGGGTTATAGGTGTTGGAATATGGATTGTTCCCCTGTCTGTTGAAATTGTTGGCATAGTTCACTGTCTTTTCTTGTTGGTTGTAAGATTCTGACTCAGGTACTCTTCCAAATGGTGAACTTGTGGATCCACCATTAACTTTCATGTTAAGAGTTTTTCTAGATTTTTGCAAATCACATCCAGCTTGGAATTCAGTGCTGTGTTGGCTCCAACTTCATAAATTCCTGCAATTCTTTGGATCATGCTCCTTTCTGTTGGCCATAAAGAATTGTTGTTGGCCATTTCTTCAATTAAGTCCCAGGTCTGATCTTCTCTTTTTGCCATCAAAGCTCCTCTAGCAGCAGCATCAATTGTGGTTCTCATTATTCCAGAAAGTCCATTGTAGAAGGTTTGGACTTGTAGCCACTTTGTGATCTCATGATGAGGACATTTCCGGAGTAAATCTTTGAATCTTTCCCAAGCTTCGCAAAGGGATTCTGAATCTTGTTGCACGAAGGATGTGATGTTATTCCTTAACTTTGCAGTTCATGCTGTTGGAAAGTACTTTGCAAGGAATTTGGTGGCTAGAGTGTTCCAAGTTGTGATGGAACCTGCTGGTAGTGAATGTAACCAAGCTTTAGCTATGTCCTTCAAGGAGTATGGAAAAACACGCAGTCTTATTGCTTCTTCAGCTGCTTGGTTGTAATTGAAAGTACCGCAAACTTCCAGGAAGTTGCTGATGTGGGAATTAGGATCTTCAGTTGCATTTCCCCCAAACTGTACTGACTGTTGAATCATCTGGATGCATGTTTTGATGTCACACGCATTTGCTGGTAAAGGAGGAAGTACAATACAGGAAATGAAGTCGTCGACCACCGGAATGGTACTGTCTCGAATGGGTATCGGTGGTGCAACTTCCAAAGGTTTAGGTTTCATGTTGACTAAAGCTTCTTGGCCTTCTCGTCTTTCCCTTCTCAATTGTCTGATGGTTCTTTCAATTTCTGGGTCAAGCGGTCGGAGTTCAAAGATTCTGGTTCGTCTCATGTAGTTTCTCAGAACCTGAAACACAAGAAAACAAAAACAATAAGTAAAAAGAAATTAGATACAAGTAACGTATCTAACCCCAAAACTAATAGTGAAAGATAAATAAGTCCCCAGCAATGGCGCCAAAAACTTGACCGGTGCTTACACACGCGTATAACGCAAGGGCACGTATCGTTCAAGTAGTATAAAAATTATCGATCCCACGAGGACTTAATACCTAATCTATTAATTTTATGAGGTCAAATGATTACTAGTATCTAACAAGTTGATTGATTGATTTGAAATGATGATGATTCTAAATTTAAAAACAAGTAAATAAAATTGCACAAAAGTAGGTTTAAGAAAATTCAACATTAGGAAACTATCTAGGGTTGTGAATCTTTCTAATATCTTTTAAAAGATGAAGCGGTTATTTCATGTTTGTGTAATAAATCAGTTTACTAACCTGGAACACTAAATTATACGAAAGCCTCTGTCGATGGTCAGACGCAAATACCCAGTTTAACCCAATTGAACCATATGTCTATGTCAACCAAATTATCTGAATTCATTAAGTTTAAGTTCCAATTATGGCTACCCCCGCCCGACAGGTATATGTCTATTCTGTAAGGAAATCTATTAAAGGGTTATCTATCCTCAAGGAAGATCGTGGGCTATTAAGTCTAAGGCTGAAACCTAAAATTTCTTTGTCAAGTTTATTTTAGATTTACCAGATCAATCTTATTAGTTGCCAATTAACAAGACGCATTAAGCTTAAGACTTAATAAGTAAACCTTTAAATTACCCAAACTATAAAATAACCCCTTATAAACCGGTGATATTAGAATTCATCACAACCCCAGATAACTGGCTTAGTTACGACACATATTTACGGGTAGTAAAAATTTAAATAAAATAAAAGACATAAAGTAAAATACTAAAAATTAAATGCTGAAAAGTAAATGCTGAAAGTAAATTACTGAAAAGTAAATGCTGAAAGTAAATTGCTGAAAATAAATTGCTGAAAAGTAAATGCTGAAAGTAAATTGCTGAAAATTAAATAAAGTAAAATTACAATAAAAGAAAATGCTGAGGTAAAAGGATCCACTTTTATTACTTTTATTTTAGATATCTCACTTAATATAATATATTAACTTTGCATGATAATTACCAACCAGCCATATAGGCGGTATCCAGATTAAGTCAAATTAATAATTAATTACCAACCGACCAATCAGGCGGTATCCAGTTTTGTCAGGTTAAAACCAATTTAAATAATTACCAACCGACCAATATGGCGGTATCCTCGTTAAGTCAGGTTTTAACTAGTTTATATATTATAATTAATGGAGATAAATCTAAATATTAGTAATAAAAGTTGTACCTTTTACCCCGGCAAAGGGGAGTTACCTCCTCATTACTGAAAAGTAAAAACTGAAAATTAAAGAAAGAAAAGTATTGTGCGTAAAAGTAAATTGCGGAAAGTAAAAATCGAAAAGTAAAGAAAAGAAAGTGCAAAAGCGGAAATTAATTACTGAAAGCTGTAAATAAACAAACAAGATACAATCTTCTTAGTATTCTTAAGGAATTCATTAGAAGAAAGTATGAATTTACAAATGAAATGGCTTGATATTTATAGGCAAAATTTTTCCTCCATCAAATCATCCACCAAATCCATTAAATTGCTCCACTAATTGCTCCACCAAATCCATTATTAATTGCTCCACTAATTGGTTATCATGTTGGTGGTGATTTGATAATTTTTATTATTTATTTATTAATTTATTTTTTGCTTTGAAAATGACTTTAATAATTACACACAACACACTTCTGGATGGTTCATCAATTTCGGGCATGAAATCTTCAGAATTCGAAATTATTTTGTCTTTCAACGTTGTAGATCTTTGAGTCTTATGTAATCTGTAACTTGAATCAGCTCAATCCGAATCGGAGTAAATGTTATGCCCAAAATACGACAGATGCGCAAAATTGGAATTTCCAAAACTGCACTTCGTTAAAACGCCCTTTCAAGTTTCCAATCTCCAAAATTAATATGTCAAGTCCAATTTTTACCCTTATTTGACCCACATTTCGTCCTAAATGATTTCATTGTGTCCCAATATTATTTTATCTGCAAAATAAACTAAAACACATCAAAACGTTCATCAAACCCGAGAAACTAAACAAAATATTAAGTAAAAGGGGCGGTAAATATTGATATATTTTCCGCTCATCAACCTTAACAGCCTCAACCGTAACAGCTGTACCCGTAGCAGGAGTGGAGGACTTAGGAACCCAGGACTGAGAAGGCTTGCTATCCTCCCTACTAGGAGCCTTCCTAAGGCAAGAATTCAACGAATGACCAAAAACCTCACAAAAAGTACACTTCGCAGAAACCCACTCAAATTCAGCCCTTACTTGTAACCAAGTACCATTAGGACACTGGAAATCAATATCCTCGACAATGGGGTTCCGAGCATCAATTTCAACACATACCCTAGCAAAACTGAGTCGTTTCCTAGAAAGGGTAATATGGTCAGCATTGAGAGGTCTACCAACCGCACTGGCCACACAACTAAGTCCATTCGCAATCCAGAACTCAAAAGGCAGATTAAAAAGTCTAACCCACACCGGAACTTTAAAGAGGTCCTCCTTAGTCAAAGGTAATCCCGGTTGCTAAAGCTTGCGAACCAACGGCCTATTAGCCATATGCCACATGGCTTTATCCAAAACCGCACAGGCTTCTTGAAAACTGTCAAATTTAAACAGGAAGAACCCATTGTCAGAGGTCAGAACCTCCCGCAAGCCAAGCCTCCCCAAATCTTGTGAGCAATTTAGTTTACAAATTGAAACGGTAGCCTTTTACCCATAAAATACCCCACTAATGTGCTACGCCAGAATACACTTCCTTCTTCAGCAACCTCTAAAGGAGGGCATACTTTAACCCGACCATCAATAACATTCGGTTCAACATAATGTAAGGTAGTAGAAATAGACGCTGGATCAGGAATATCTACTCCGTTAGAACCATTGAAAGCTCTAGCATAGCTCAAAGAACCTACAGTTCATATGCCCCCAAACCCTTGGTGTGTTGACACTTGAGCACCCAAACATTTGGCATCAGCAGTAGTAACAATAGAAGAATCAACGGTGGCAGCGAGAGCACTCAGACTCACTGCATTAGGATTAACCTTAGAATAATTAACAGGCACAGTCACAGTCTTAGGGCCACCAGTAAATGTACTCACACACACGTTATCATTAGTCACTGCAATAGGAACAGCAGCACTAACTACCGCGACAGTACCAGTCCCCCCTGAATCAGTCCCCGAAATAGAACACTGCCTCACGGCAAGATTACACACCAACTCCTCACCAGAAGGGTGTTCAACAGTGACAATAACAGGCTCTAATACAGCCTCAACACAACCAGTAACAGGACTCACACACACGGTGTCACCAGTCACTACAACAAGAGAGTCATCCATTACCGTAGCCAAAATAGTCCCCCCAAAACCAGTCGCTGAAACAACATCAAGTCCCACAGCAACACAAGACTCGGCCTCAACAGCCTCATCAAAACCCACCGACTCCTTACCAGCATGGCGTTCAGCAGCATCACATCCCGGCACAAACCCTGCCTCACAACCAGCAACAAAACATTCACCACAAAAAACATCAATAACATCAGAAACATTCACCCTTGCACTAACTCCTCTCCCACAGACCTCACATTCCTGAAAACCTTCGAAGTTACCAGTCCCACAGCGTCAATGAAAATAGGGGCAACAACTGAAATCGGCAGGGAGGCCGGACCGGAAGCAGAGAGACCAGGCAAATGGGGAGTGGGACAGCAGACCAAACCAACAGATGAAGAGCAAGAGTACTCTACGGGAAGAAATTGCAAACTCATCGCACCTGTGGACGAACCCAGAGAGTTCATCGGACCCGATGAAGAACAAGAAAGACTCGAAACTGATAAGATTCCATAATCAAGATAATTGAAGGGAGAAAATCAAGGAATATCTTTTTTGAATCCTTTGTAATTATATCTTTTATCTAGTAGTTAATATCTTTCCTATTTCAAATTTCAAACATTGTGTATTTATAGTACTAAATGTCATTGTAAATAATAAGAGAGAATATATTCTTCTTCAACTTGTCCTCTTCAATTCTACGTGGTATCAGCGCCCAGATCCCTTCTCTAATTTTTTTTTTCTCCAACCTCTGTTCCAATGGCCTCCAACGGTACCCAAAATGTCATCCCCAACACCCAAGAACCTACAAAACCTTTGATCATAGTTGCCATCCACAACTCAATCAAACTCACATCAACAAATTATCTCTCCTGGAAAACCCAAATTGAAGCCATTCTCATCGGCTACGATTTACAAAAACACATTGATGAAAATCATCAACCCCACCACGTACCGTCACCACCAATAATGTCACTTCTCCAAATCCCGAATATCATACCTGGCTACGCCAAGACAAACTGATCTTTGCAGCTCTGGTCGGCACCCTATCACCATCGCTAGTCCCTCTCATCACCCAATCCACCACCACCTATGAAGCCTGGCGAACACTTGCCAACACCTATGCCCGTCCATCTCGGGGTCACATCAAACAACTCAAAGATCATCTTAAACACATCACCAAAGGCCCTAAAACCATTACCGAATACATGCAATTCATCAAAACCACAGTCGATCAACTTGCCGCCCTTGGTAAACCTCTTGACCATGAAGATCTAATTGAAAAAGTACTTGACGGCCTTGACGATAACTATCAGTCCATCATCGACTCTGTCAATGGCCGTGATTCCACTATTCTCTTTGATGAACTCCATGAAAAACTCATCAACAGGGAGTTATCTATCCGCAACAGGACCAGCACCCCATCCCACCCGGCATCTGCGCATCCCACCAATGTTCGGACCTACAGCCGACCACATCCAAGTAACACTGTCCAGACCGGTCGGTATGCACCAACCACCAACCATCAACTTCCCAGAAACACTTCCAAAAACACTAGAACCGACCGACATCCTCCTCGTCCTTTTCTTGGTCGTTGCCAATGGTGCAGCAATCAAGGCCATGTGGTCTCCCAATGCCCTCTCTTCCGCCAACACTTCCCCGGTGCGTAACCACCAACCAGGTCGACCAATTCCTCCAACCCTCGCACGCCCAGTCCCTGGCAATATCAAGCAAATGCCACCACCACCTCTTCATCCAACCCAAACTGGCTTCTCGACAGTGGAGCCTCACATCATGTCACTACTGATCTGAACAACCTTGCCCTCCACTATCCTTATGACGGCACAGATGAAATAATGATCGGTGACGGCACTGCCCTGCCCATTTCCCACCATGGTTCTACCTCTCTTAATACTTTAACTAACTCTTTCACCTTATCCAATGTTTTATATGTACCCAATATGAAACGTAATCTCATCTCCATTTCACAATTTTGCAAGTCCAATAACACTTCCATTGAGTTTTTACCCTCTTGTTTTCATGTGAAGGATCTCCGCACGGGGGCAGTTCTGTTGCAGGGTCGAACTAAGGATGGTGTCTACGAGTGGCCGACCACCCCCACTCGGTCTCCTCTAATCGCCTATCCAAGTGTTAGCACAACTGTACCTGAGTGGCATCATCGGCTCGGGCATCCCTCGTCGTCCATCTTCAAACGCATCATGTCTTCATTTAATTCCTCTGTCTCTAATTCCTGTTATTCAAATAATCATTGTAATGCATGCCAATGCAATAAAAGTCACAAATTACCGTTCTCTACCTCCACTCTTACTACCTCTGCGCCTCTTGAAGTTATATATACAGATTTATGGACCTCCCCGGTCTACTCCTTCGACAACTTCAAATACTACATAATCCTATTTCCTGGAGCTCCAAGAAACAACGCTCTGTTGCACGCTCATCCACTGAGGCCGAGTACCGATCAGTGGCCTCCACTGCTGCCGAACTTAGATGGATTTGTGCTCTCCTTACTGAACTTGGAGTCATTCTCTCTCTCCAACCAGTAATCTACTGTGACAATGTTGGGGCAACCAATCTATGCTCCAATCTTGTTTTCCACTCACGCATGAAACATGTCGCGCTTGACTACCACTTCATCCTAGAACAAGTTCAAAATGGTCTACTCCGGGTCTCCCACATCTCTGGAGCTGATCAACTAGCGGACGCCCTCACCAAACTGCTTGCTCGGTCTCCTTTCAATTCAATCAAGTCCAAGATCGGACTCTCTCCACGACCGTCCATCTTGCGGGGGCATGATAAGATTCCATAATCAAGATAATTGAAGGGAGAAAATCAAGGAATATCTTTTTTGAATCCTTTGTAATTATATCTTTTATCTAGTAGTTAATATCTTTCCTATTTCAAATTTCAAACATTGTGTATTTATAGTACTAAATGTCATTGTAAATAATAAGAGAGAATATATTCTTCTTCAACTTGTCATCTTCAATTCTACAGAAACATGGTCCAATAGAGGAGAAACAGCAACAGGCACTGGGATAACAGAAGGCTGGCCGAGAACAGATCGAACGGTCGGACGACCCACAGGAGGGCGACGCGTCCACAGATCCGGCAAACCAGAAACAGGCATCGGTGAAAGAAGAAAAAACGGGTCAGGTGAGGGGCAATGGGAAAACGAGGGTGAAAGAAAAAAATGAGTATCGAGAGAATGAGTAAAGCAGTTTACGATTAGGAAGAAAAGGAAAAAACAATTAAGGGGTAAAAAGATAAAGACTCACGACGATCAGATGAGGGAGTCGCCGAGGAGGAAGGGGAGTTGAGAGCATTTTCAAAAGAAATAAAAACCACATGTGTCACAGTTAGTAAAATTGTGTCACAGCTAGTGTGTCTCTTGTATTTAATATTTATCTTTCGTAAAGGTTGATTCCTTAGTCGAAAGAGAAATTGATTAGAATGTCTAATTAATCTAATGCATTATAGGATGATGGTATAATGAATATTATATTATGTAAGATTAAAGATATCAATTTAATTGTAATTGTTACGAGTTATTTTGATATCGCATCAGTTATGAAGAATCATGGACATGTCAACATGAGATGTGCGTCTTGAAAACTTGACGGTATATTCTATGTTTCCTAAGCACAACTCGGATAGCCTACGATGGAGGGATTATTAAACATATGTGATGACCTCAACTTGTATAGTTCATAAATGTCGTTCGTGTTCTTCGCGAATTCGGAGGTGGCCGAAATCCGTATATATTAGCTAGGCTTATATGACGAACGTGTCTGAACTTGAAGAGTCCTAATATGAAGTGTACTCGTTGAGCACTTGGGTAGCCGATTAATTTTTGATAAAAGATAATATTCGATATTATAATTATCAACTAAGATAATCAAGTGTTATTAGATAACATTGATTATTTACTTTGACCTAATTGGATTAATTGGATTAATTCAATAATTACACAATTGCTTAATTGTAAAATCATAGTTATCTCTAGCATTTGAGGATATTATGGTAATTGTAAGTATGTAATAATAGGTGGTTTTGGCTTGATTTAATTGCATTAAATCAAGGTGGCAAATATTTAACTAATTCATTTCCTAATCCTTGGCTTGATTTAATTGGATTAAATCTAAGTGGGAGATAATGGAGATTAGTCACGCCTAATGATACATATTTGGACAAATTAGATTAAGCCCACTTAAAAGTTGATTACAACTTTTATTAATTAAAAATTGCCTAAGTTTTGCTATAAATAGCAAGCTTTATGAAGGTTTTAATTACAAGTTCAAATACAAGCATAAGCAAATTCTTGAGAGAATAGCCTAAGTTAGAGAAGTGTTTAGAGAAGCTTGTGAGGTCTCTACAACATTTCATCTAGGAGAAATCAAGATTGGATCTTGAAGTGAAGCTTGGAAGTATTGGAAAAAAGATTGGATCTTGAAGTCGAGCTTGCACACCTTGGAGGTTCTCCAACAATTTCAACAAAGGAGAAGTAGATTGGATCTTGCATCAAGCTTACTAGGTAATGTTTGATCTTCTCCTAAGCTATGTTTATTTGTGTATTAGATGCATGATCACATAGCTTAATGTTGAATAAGGCTAATCAATTGTGTTAGGATACTTTAGAAGTATAAACACAACATGCTTGTAATTAGGTCAAAGATGTTCATGTTGCACATGGAACAATTAATTAGGGTTTGGAACTCTAGATTAAAGCTTAGAGCTATGGCTATCATTCTAGATTGATTTGACCACCTTTAGGTGGACTAGAATTGTTCATGGACATTTCTAATTGGGATTCTAAAATGGTTTGTGTATTGGATTCAAAATTTACGCAAGTGTGTATTTAGAATAAATTTATGTTTTTGGTAAAATATTCGTTATTTTGAAAAACTAGATTTTATTCTATAACTTGTGTTTATGATGGTTTTGAAATTAAAATTATTTTTGGGTGTTTTTGAAGTGTTTAGGGAAGACCGGAAACAATTAGGGTCATAGACCCTAATTTCTCAGCTCTCTGGAAATTTTCCAGAGAGATAAAGCACTGATACTTTGAAATGAAATTAAAAAAGAATATATATATATATATATATTGCAAACTGGCGCACGTCAATTTTTTTTTGCTTCGTTCGGGAGCTTCTGGACTCGTAATGGAATATAGTATTTTTCCATTTCAATCCCGGTTTTTTTCCTAAACACTCGTAATGGAATATAGTATTTCATTAAATAATTTAAAATTATACCCATACTTGATATCCATAGGTTAGACCCATTTCCGCTTCCTGGGGCACCGATCCGACCATTGGGGTTCCATAACTGCCCCAACAGAATGGTATCAGTAGCAAAGGCTTAACCACACAACACATATTTTGAATCTATGCCATAAAAATTTTAATTTAATTATGCATAAGACATATTAGATATGTATTGCATGTTTTAAATTAAAACTTTGACCTAATTAAGTTAATGACTTGATTGTCATAAATCTCCTGTGATTAGGTGATTACTTTTAAGTAATAGTATTAATAATGTTGGAGCATTATTGGATGGTCCGTCTTGTCAATACGGAGATGAATGAGTTCTTACTACTTATATCCAATATCGTCATTAGTGTGAGGGTATAAGTGCTCGGAACTTAGATCGCTCCGGTAAAATATTAGATGTAGCGGATGAGTTAACGTAATCATCCAATATCGTCATTAGTGTGAGGGTGTACATACGAAGCTCATTAGTGCACATTGACAAGTATACACCTAGAACACGTCTTAATCCAATATCGTCATTAGTGTGAGGATAAGAAACGGTTCAGGACCAAACCAGGAGTCACATGAAGTGATTGACCTTGAAGGTCTACCTAATGAGTTTACAAATGCCAATATCGTCATTAGTGTGAGGCTGAAGTAAATGTCATGGGATCCACTTCCCGCTATGAAATTTTGATAATCAAATTTCTATTTTTCTGTTAAGGGATATTACTCAATTACGTAAAGTAGTGGGAGGGCACTAATAGATTTAAAATTCCATAATCAATTAGTGTTATCACTTTTGAAATGAAAAATGTTCTGCTACTACTCAAAGATGTTGTCTTGTAGATGGCTGCCACTAATCCATTGATGAAACTTTTGGATTCCAATAAGCTAAAAGGAGCCGAGAACTATTTCGAATGGCAAATGAACATGTGTCTTGTCTTGGAGTATGAAAAGTTGACTTATGTCACGATCAATCCACTGCCTGTTGATTTTGATCCTGACTCCACTCCAGAAGAGCGAGAAACTTTTGATAGATTGAAGGATGATAACCTGAAGGTGAAATCCTACATCTTGGGATCGATGGTTCCAGATTTGTTGAGACAGTACATTGAAGTACCAGATGCTTGGAGCATCATGGGAACACTCAATGAGTTGTTCGAGGCGAATCAAGAGGTGGAACTTTATCGAAGGTCTAAGGAATTGTTCCGTGCCGAACTCAAGGAGAGAAGAGCTGTCAGCACTCATGTTTTGAACATGATAGACCATATTCAATAACTGGAACGACAGGGCATTGTGTTTGATGAACGGCTGGGCCGTAATTTGATTACGTCTTCTTTGACTGGTTCTTATGTTGGCTTTGTATTGAATTTCCATATACATTCGATGCAAGCCACATACGAAGAACTTCATAACATGCTACGCACGGCGGAGCAAGATTTGAAGAAAGGCAACCACACACTATATCTCCATGGTGGAGCTGGCTCTTCAAAGACTTCTGGGAAGTCAAAGAAAATCAAGATGGGGAAGAATAAGATATCAAAGAAAAACTCCAAGAAGTGCAAAGGCGCAAAACCGAAAGTAGCTCGTGGTCAATATCTACAATGCAAGAATTCTGGACACTGGAAGAAGGACTGTCCAGAGCTTAAAGCAGGACCCTCAGGTACGCTTTGTATTTTTCCCATTTTTGACATCTCATTAGCCTTAGATGCAAATAGTGGATGGGTGTTAGACACTGGCAGTCCCACTCATATTTGCAATTCCCTGCAGGAAATGAGGGTTAAAAGAAGGTTGAATAAAGGGGAGATCCAACTTAGAGTTGGCAATGGCGAGACATTGGATGTCAAGGCCATAAAAAACTGTTGTTCTAGATCTCCCAAATGGATGTAAATTAGATTTACATGACTGTTATTATGTTCCCTCACTTATCAGACAAATAATATCGCTACCAATATTAGATAAAGAGGGATATAAAATAAACATTAAGGATGAAATTTTATGTTTGTATGATAAAGATAATTTATTGAAATGTGAATGTTCTTTATCAAACGGTCACTATGTTTTGGAAACATGTACAGATGTTCTTAATATAGAGAAAAATATAAATAGGAAGTCTGAACTAAATAATACTGAATTATGGCATATAAGATTGGGCCACATAGGTGTTAGACTTCTATCCAAATTGGTAAATGATGGTTTGATTGAAAATCTTACCTTAGATCCTTATCCGATTTGGGAGTCATGTATCCAAGGAAATATGACAAAGGCCCTATTTCAAGGTGTTAGACACCGTGCTGGAGATTTACTGGAACTAATACATAGTGATGTGTGTGGTCTATTAAATCATGCCGCTCATGATGGTTCCACATACTTTATGACTTTCACAGATGACAAGTCTAGATATGGATATGTCTATCTGATGAAACATAAGTCGGAAACATTTGATAAGTTCAAAATATTCTGAAATGAAGTAGAAAAACAAACCAGTAAATTCATCAAGTGCCTTAGATCAGATCGAGGAGGTGAACACCAGAGATCCAACTAGGTGAATGATCTACAACACAGGTTCTATGTAAGTCGAATAGAATATCAAGTCCTCTTGAAAGATTATTTTTATCATCTGATGTAAGCCTTGATGTTCTCCTCTTGGAGGAAACATATCCGACTACGTTTAAGGAAGCGATAATGGATATCGATTCGGGAAAATGGCAAGAAGCCATGAAATCCGAAATGGATTAAATGCATGCCAATCAAGTCTGGGACTTAGTTGAACTTTCTGAATGATTAAACCTATTGGTTGTAAATGGGTTTACAAAAGTAAGCGAGGGCCCGATGGAAAGGTGGAAACCTTTAAGGCCCGACTGGCAGCGAAATGTTACACTCAACGTCCTAGGACTGACTATGAGGAAAAATTTTCACCAGTAGCCGTGCTAAAATCCATTAGGATTCTTTTAGCCATTGTTGCATATCACGACTATAAGATATGGTATATAGATGTGAAAAACGCTTTCCTAAATAGATTCCTCGAGGAGGATATCTATATGGAACAACCAGAGGGTTTCGTATCCAGTGAGACTTCAAACTTGGTTTGTAAGCTCCAAAAGTCTATTTATGGACTTAAACAGGCATCCCGAAGCTGGAATCGCCGTTTTCTTAGTCTTGTATCCAGTGAGACTTCAAATTAGATTATCTGGATTCATCAAAAACGAGAAAGAACCATGTGTTTAAAAGAAAGTTAGTGGGAGCATGATAGTTTTCTTAGTCTTGTATGTAGACGACATCATTATCATAGGAAATGATATAGGGATGATGTAAAGTGTGAAAGCCTACCTTTGCAAGAACTTCTCCATGAAAGATATGGGTGAAGCTTCTTATATACTAGGTATAAGGCTCTACCGAGATAGAGTTAGGAAGTTTATAGGGTTGTCACAATCGACGTATATAGACAAAATGTTAGAAAGGTACAGTCTTACCAACTACAAGGCAGCAAATGTAACTTTCCGATACGGCATACATCTTTCGAAGAAAATGGCACCTCAAACTGAGGAAGAGAGAGTTAGGATGTCTAACTTTCCATATGCTTCTTGTATTGGAAGCATAATGTATGCTATGTTATGTACTAGACCTGACATCAGTTTCGGCGCCAGTGTGACCAGCCGATATCAATCTGATCCAGGTAATGATCATTGGACAGCCGTGAAACATATCCTAAAATATCTTAAAGGCATCATGGATAAGTTTCTGATATATGGAGAAGATGAGCTATAAGTTAAGGGTTATACAGACTCCGACTTCCAGGGAGATCCAGATGATAGAAAATCTACATCAGGATATATATTTACCCTTAACGGTGGTGCGATTAGTTGGCATTGTTCAAAGCAAGGCTCAACAGCTGATTCCACTACTGAGGTGGAATTTATAGCGGCTTCAGAAGCTGCTAAAGAAGTTGTTTGGATTAAAAATTTAATCACATAACTTGGCATTGTGCCTAGTATTACGGATTCGATCCCATTGTACTGTGATAATAACTGAGCCATCGCGCAGGCTAAGGATCTGAGGGCGCATTCCAAGTCTAAACACGTGGAAAGGAAATACCGCGTAATTAGAAAAATAATTGAACGAAAAAACATAGTGGTCTTGAAGGTTCAATGACAAGACAACATAGTAGACCCGCTTACAAAGGCCTTACCTCCTAAATTATACGATAAACATGTGGAGGAGATGGGACTACGGTACCATCCAGATTGGCACTAAGTAAGTGAGAGTTTGATGGAGTTGGTGCTTGGAGTGCCAATCTGATTTGTATAATTTATTATTTATTAATAAAATAACTACATTTTTCATTTCATACCTTATTAATGGTATTGTCATTATGCGTATTAAAATGATGTATAGATATGCTAAGAATGATATCGACCTTAGAATAGTTTTGACACTAGGTGTAAATTATTCTTAAAGTAAATATTCCTATTTGTTGGTTTTGGAATACGGTCGAATTCCTATAACCTAGAAGACTAACATGTCGTATATTGGAATTGGAGTTCCAATGGTTTAACGTGATGCACCATGAGTTTTGGAAACTCGTATAGACATGTGGGTATTCGTTGGAGCGAATACTGAATGACTCACAAGTGATTCCTAATAGTTGGAAGTACACACCACCGTCAATAGGAATCTCCTCGAGTCGAGTAGCATATGTAATCCTTTGACTATAGGATAACATTGATTTTATGTGAGATCCTCCACACTTAGATGCCATGTATGTCAGAAACTTTTCATGGTCTGGCCTCTAGATGTTCGTTGGGTGTGGACCGATGCACTCAGTAATCAAGTGCGAAGTAAGATAAAATATGTCGACCCATATGTGTACCATAAGGGGTTTAGGTATCCATGTGAATAAAGTCACGATTCTTAAATCTTTGGCCAAAGACGATCACCTAGGGTTGATCGCATCAGTTATGAAGAATCGTGGACATGTCGACATGAGATGTGCGTCTTGAAAACTTGACGGTATATTCTATGTTTCCTAAGCACAACTCGGATAGCCTACGACGGAGGGATTATTAAACATATGTGATGACCTCGACTTGTATAGTTCAGAAAGGTCGTAAAAACTTAAATAAAATAAAAGACATAAAGTAAAATACTGAAAATTAAATGCTGAAAAGTAAATGCTGAAAGTAAATTACTGAAAAGTAAGCTGAAGTAAATTCTGAAAGTAAAAACTGAAAAGTAAATTACTGAAAAGTAAATGCTGAAAGTAAATTGCTGAAAAGTAAATAAAATAAAAGTACAATAAAAGAAAATGTTGAGGTAAAAGGATTCACTTTTATTACTTTTATTTTAGATATCTCCCTTAATATAATATATTAACTTTGCATGATAATTACTAACCAGCCATATAGGCGGTATCCAGATTAAGTCAAATTAATAATTAATTACCAACCGACCAATTATGCAGTATCCAGTTTAGTCGGGTTAAAACCAATTTAAATAATTACCAACCGACCAATATGGCGGTATCCTCGTTAAGTCAGGTTTTAACTAGTTTATATATTATAATTAAGGGAGATTAATCTAAATATTAGTAATAAAAGTTTTACATTTTACCCCAGCAAAGGGGAGTTACCTCCTCATTACTGAAAAGTAAAAACTGAAAATTAAAGAAAGAAAAGTATTGTGCGTAAAAGTAAATTGCGGAAAGTAAAAACTGAAAAGTAAAGAAAAGAAAGTGCGAAAGAGGAAATTAATTACTGAAAGCTGTAAATAAACAAAAAAGATACAATCTTCTTAGTATTCTTTAGGAATTCCTTAAAAGAAAGTATGAATTTACAAATGAAATGGCTTGGTATTTATAGGCAAAATTTTGCCTCCATCAAATCATCCACCAAATCCATTATTATTGCTCCACTAATTGCTCCACTAATTACTCAACCAAATCCATTATTAATTGCTCCACTAATTGCTTATCATGTTTGTGGTGATTTGATAATTTTTATTATTTATTTATTAATTTATTTTTTTGCTTTGAAAATGATTGAAAATGACTTTAATAATTACACACAACACACCTCTGGATGGTTCATCAGTTTCGGGGATGAAATATTCATAATTCGAAATTATTTTGTCTTTCAACATTGTCGATCGTTGAGTCTTCTTTAATCTGGAACTTAAATCAGCTCAATCCAATATCGGAGTAAAATGTTATGCCCAAAATACGACAGATGCACAAAATTGGAATTTCCAAAACTGCACTTCGTTAAAACGCCATTTCAAGTTTCCAATCTCCAAAATTAATATTTCAAGTCCAATTTTTGCCCTTATTTGACCCACATTTAGTCCTAAATGATTTCATTGTGTCCCAATATTATTTTATCTGCAAAATAAACTAAAACACATCAAAACGTTCATCAAACCCGAGAAACTAAACAAAATATTAAGTAAAAGGGGCGGTAAATATTGATATATTTTCCGCTCATCACACCCCCCAACCTAACATTTTGCTAGTCCTCGAGCAAAACAACAAAATAAAATACAAGAAACAATTAAAATTAAACTAAGCCACTTTCGTAGGGATTACAGTTGCATTTAGCATATGCAACATGCCTTTAAACCCCTAGGTGTCCCTAGTGGACGAGTTATAGTCTCGTGAGGGTTTACAGCAACGATACCCACAAACGTTTTACAAAAGTAAAAATATAATAAAACTAATGCACACAAAAGCAAAAAGAAAAGAGAATAAAGAATAAAGAAGTTAGTGACTAATCAGGTGAAACTTCTACTCCAAGTTACTAGTTGTTTTCTTTCTTTCTAAATTACTGAATAAGTAAATTCTCCGATTATATTTACCATTCCCCATATGCACAGCCGAAAAAATATTAATCAACTCATTTTTCCCCACAACAGTCACAAGTGCAGTTGATAATAAAGTAATATTTTTGTCCTAAAGTTGTATCAGAATTCACACCTTTTTGCAGCAATTGAATAATTTTTCTGATTTTTCTGATTTTTTTTCTTTGATTTTTGATTTTATTTATTTATATACAATATCTTCAATCTATGTAGCGAGTGTTGGGTCGGTGGCTCCCAAACCAGTTGGCTTTAGGGCGTCAGGTGTTAAGACACCCCTACGGACTTAATTACTCAGACTTCAGATATATATATTTTTGCAACATCCTTGATCCATGTAGCGAGCTTTGGCCCAGTGACTCCCAAACCAGTTGGCTTTAGGGAACTAGGTGTTAAAATACCCTTACAGACTTAATAACTCGGATCTCAGACTTTTTTTTTTCTTACTCCATCATTTTTTGAGATGCTTTCTCCAATTAAACTAGAGCACTAAATATTATAAACTTTTCAATTACAACTCATGTCTGTATATTACTATGCATGTTGATAATACCTGCCAACTGAGCATATGAAGATCCATTTTAATCAGTATTATGGAGAATTCACAAATTAAATAATTCAAATGGAAATAAACAAAAATTAACTTGTTCCAAAATAGGTTCGAAATACGTCTCAGGAGTGAAACTCCTTACTCAGTTATCTCTTACCAATTTCACCTTTTTAGTCAAAATAAAAACACAAAAACGCAAAATATTTTTGTAATTTTTGAAAATTTTTCAATTTTTTTGTATTTTTCAAAATAAATTTGACTAAAAATAAAATAATAAAAATAAGATACAATTTAACTATTCTCTTTCCCCAAACCTAAATGAGACATTGTCCCCAATGTCTTAAACAGTAGAATGAGAGTTTAGAAAATCGTACCTGGTTAACTGAAATTCTACATCTAAATGAAAAGTTAAAGGTTAAGATCCAGATTAATCCGATGCCTCTTACCACGATCGTCCTCGGACCAATTTATCTTTGAAAGGATAGGGTCAATTTGTGGTTCATAGGCTATGATTTGGTCAATTAGATCCGGAGCAGCTCTGGCAGTGAATAGGAGTTCTTTTAAAGGTTTTGACACGAACCCATTTCTTCGGGCATCATCAAGAAACACACAAAGAAAATCATAGAATCCTTCAATGTTGTACAGTCCAAGCGGTTTCTGGTGTATGTTCAGGTTCGCCCAAGATAACACTGTAAAAATTTCCTCCAATGTACCCAAGCCACCTGGCAAAGCAATAAAAGCATCAGAACGGTTAATCATTTCTACCATTCGTTCAGACATACCTGGCACAATTAGCTCTTCTCTGTTTGATGGTCCAATAAGATTTGCCTCCGCCAAGGGTTTTGGGATGATTCCCAAAACGTGACTACCTCCTTCCTGTACAACCTTTGAAACGATCCCCATAAGTCCAAGATTGCCTCCGCCATATACTAAGTGCATATTCCTTGCAGCTAAGACTCGACCCAATTCATGTGCTGCTTCTACGTATTGTGGCTTAATACCAACACTAGTACCGCAAAACACACAGATGTTTTCAACTCGTCTTTTTGAAGTGGCTTCCATGTTTTACTCTGGATGTCTTCAAAAGTGCAATGATGAGTTGAATTTATAACACCTGAAAAGGGTGAGTAAAATAATAGCACTAGTACCTGCCAAATGACAATTATTAGTTAAATAGTAAAATAAATCGTGATAGTAAAAAAGGTTTGGATCCTGTCATAGAAAATAAAAGAAAATAACAAAACAAATCACAATTATTAGGAAAAGACAAAGAAATATAATATGTACAAGAAAAGTAGCGGCTTGATTGACGTCTATGCATCAGGGACAAGCTTCCCATCCTAATTTTCTTATAAATTGGCAAACATGGTCTTTTTGAGTCAGATTCCCGAGACTTAACTGTTGTCTTTCTTTTTGTAATTGTGTATGCAATTTGCGAATGGCTATATGAACATATCCACTGGGATGCGTCTCAAGAGTTGAAGATATATCATCTACAGACTCCTTACTCAAGCCATCCCTAATGAATTTAATTTTGTCTTCGCGATTATCAGACACCATTCCTAAAGAACGACAACGAGTATTGCAATTCCAGCGTGCACATTTGTAACAAACACCCATTTGCTTAGCTCTACGTTTCTTTGCATAATTGTTTTTTCCAAAACCAGGCAGATGTGAAATAAAAGAGTCAGAATACTCACTTGTCAATCGGACCCGTGCTTCGATTACCCAACAAATGTCATTAGGAATATCATGGATCATTAGTAGTCTCATTCGTTCCAAGCGAGTCTTGTAGACTTTCATCAGAGAGTTTTGAGGGAGAGAAGGAAATTGCTTGTGAAGATTTACGGGAATTTCCTCCATCCTGAAATATCTTAATCTGCAAAAACTAAACACACAAAATTAAATCACACCAAATCACAATATATACAAAAATTGCATGGGTTGCCTCCCTGCTAGCGTTAAGTTTAAAGTCGTCAGCTAGACGTGACTTCTCGAATGTTAGGCTGGATCTGAAAGTGTGACACTTTCTTTTTGTCGCTCAAATGATTTTCCCCAATAGTGCTTGACACGCTGACTGTTAACCTTGAATGTTTCGTTGGTGTTGGGATCCAGTAACTCAACAGCTCCATATGGTAAAACCTGAGTGATCACAAATGGACCTGACCACCTTGATTTTAACTTTCCAGGGAAAAGTTTCAACCGTGAATTGTACAACAACACTTGCTGCCTTGGTTCCAACTGTCTGTGCGCTATTTTTCGATCAAGTCATTTCTTGGTCTTTTCTTTGTACAATCTGGCATTCTCATAAGCTTGTAGACGAAACTCCTCCAATTCGTTGAGTTGGTGGAGTCTTTTCTCTCCTGCAGCTTGTGGATCAAGATTCAACTTCTTTAGTGCCCAGTACGCCTTGTGCTCAAGCTCAACTGGCAGATGGCACGCTTTCCCAAACACCAATCGATATGGGGACATACCAATGGGTGTCTTGTAAGCTGTTCGGTAGGCCCATAATGCATCATCCAGTTTTGTTAACCAGTCCTTCCTTGTTGATCCAACGGTTCTCTCCAAGATTCTTTTGATTTCTCTGTTTGAAACTTCAACCTGTCCATTTGACTGTGGATGATAAGCAGTTGCAACCTTGTGAGTAACTTCGTATTTGGATAGGAGTGCATCAAAGTATCTGTTGCAGAAATGTGAGCCACCATCACTGATAATTGCCCGAGGTGTTCTGAACCGAGTGAAAATGTTCTTTTTCAGGAATTTGATCCCCACTTTTGAATCATTGGATGGTAGTGCAATTGCTTCAACCCATTTGGAGACGTAGTCTACAGCAACCAATATGTACATGTTTCTGAATGATGGAAAAAAGGGTCCCATGAAATCTATACCCCACACATCGAATATCTCCACTTCCAGAATGTTTTGCAACGGTCCTTCATTTCTCTTCGAAATATTCCCCATTCTCTGGCACATGTCACATTGAAGAGCAAAAAGATAAACATCTTTAAAAAGAGTGGGCCAGAACAAACCTGATTGTAGGACTTTGGCTGCAGTTTTATTTCCGCTGAAGTGTCCGCCGTATGGTGACGAATGACAGGGTTGCAGAACACTGTTGACCTCCTCTTGTGGAACACACCGTCTCAATAATTGATCAGCACACCGTTTGAACAGGTACGGCTCATCCCAGACATAGTGCTTGACTTCTTTGAAGAATTTCTTCCGTTGCTGAGTTGTCCATTCCAACGGCCATTTTCCTGACACAATGTAGTTGACATAGTCAGCATACCAAGGGGCATCTTGCTGTTTCATGGTGAACAACTGTTCATCTGGAAAAGTTTCTTTGATTGACAGTTCTTTGCCAGCTGTTTCTCCATTCTCGAGCCTCGATAGATGATCTGCCACTTGTTTTTCTGTCTATTTTCCTGTCTCTGATCTCCACGTCAAATTCTTGCAGAAGAAGTATCCAACGGATCAATCTGGGTTTGGCATCTTTCTTTGTGATCAAGTATTTGATTGCTGAATGATCTGTGTAGACCACCACTTTGGGGCCCAGCAGATAAGAGCAAAATTTGTCCAAAGCGTACACAACTGCGAGAAACTCATTTTCAGTGGTTGTGTAGTTGAGTTGAGGTTCATTCAAAGTTATGCTGGAGTAGTAGATGGTGTGGAAAATCTTTGCTTTGCGTTGTCCCAAAACTGCACCTACAGCAAAATCACTAGCATCACACATCACTTCAAATGGAAAGGTCCAATCTGGTGCTACAATGATGGGGGCAGAAATCAGCTTTTTTTTTAAGATCTCAAAAGCTTCCTGGCATTCTTTGGTGAAGTTGAAAGGCACATCCTTGTCCAGAAGATTGCACAGAGGTTTATCAATCTTGGAAAAGTCTTTGATAAATCTCATGTAAAAACCTGCATGTCCAAGAAAACTCTGAATCCCTTTTACTGATGTCGGTGGAGGTAGTTTTTCAATTGTTTCAATATTTGCTTTGTCTACCTCGATTCCTTTTTGTGAGATCCGGTGTCCAAGAACAATGCCTTCATGCACCATGAAGTGGCATTTCTCCCAGTTGAGTACCAGGTTGGTATCTTCGCATCTTTGTAATACCTATTCCAGATTTTGCAAGCAGTGGCCAAAAGAATCTCCAAACACAGAGAAGTCATCCATGAAAACCTCCATACTCTGCTCCGCATGTCTGAGAATATGGCCATCATGCAACGCTGAAATGTGGCTGGAGCATTACATAATCCAAATGGCATTCTGCGAAAAGCAAAAGTATCGTAAGGACATGTAATTGTGGTTTTATCCTGATCTTCTAGGGCGATGGCAATCTGATTGTATCCTGAATATCCGTCCAGAAAGTAATTGAACTCATGTCCCGCTAGTCTGTCTAACATCTGGTCAATGAATGGTAGCGGAAAATGGTTTTTTCGTGTTGCTTTGTTCAGCTTTCGGTAGTCCATGCATACTCTCCATCCAGTCACCGTTCTGGTTGGAATTAGCTTGTTCTTTTCATTGGTGACAACAGTGATTCCTCCTTTATTCGGCACACACTGTATAGGACTCACCCAAGTACTATCTGAGATGGGGTAAATGATGTCAGCATCTAACCATTTGATGATTTCTTTCTTTACGACCTCCTTCATGATTGGATTGAGTCTCCGTTGATGCTCCTCTGTGGGTTTGTACTCATCATTCATCAGAATCTTGTGCATGCAAAATGATGGACTAATGCTTCGAATGTCTGCTATAGTCCAGCCAATGGCTCTTTTGTGCTTTCGTAATACTCTCAGCAACTTTTCTTCCTGCTCCAATGTTAGTGAAGAAGAAATAATAACAGGTAATTCAGAAGAGTTTCCAAGAAATGCATACCTGAGATTGCTCGGAAGTAACTTTAGTTCTTCAATCGAAGGTTTGATTCGATCTTTCTTTGGCAGTTCCAGGCTTTCCACTTGTGGTGTCGCTTTGAATCGGAATGGTTTGTCAAGGTAGTTGATATATTCCAGGATTTCAGCATCTAGCTCGTTGTCAGTCATGTTGGTGATGCAAGCTTCAAGTTTGTCCGTGGGATTTGGCTCAATTTCCTGAACGATACTATCAACAACATCAATTCTGAAGCATTCTTCTTCCTTTTCATCACTGGGGAATTTCATGGCTTTGAAAACATTGAAGGTAACTTCTTGGTCCTGAACTTTCATAGTTAGTTCTCCTTTTTGTACATCAATCACAGTTCGTCATGTCACCAAGAATGGTCTTCCAAGGATGATAGGTACATCTTTGTCTTCTTCCATGTCAAGGATAATGAAATCTGCTGGAAGAATGAGTTTGTCGACTTTGACCAGCACATCTTCAACAACACCTCTTGGAAATGTGAGCGTTCGATCAGCAAGTTGTAGTGAAACTGATGTAGGCATTGCTTCTCCAATTTGCAGTTTCCTGTAAATAGAAAAAGGCATCAAATTAACACTTGCACCTAAGTCACATAAAGCCTTACCAATATAGTGTTCTCCAATGGTGCATGGGACAGTGAAACTGCCAGGATCTTTCAATTTTGGGGGAAGTTTCCTCTGAATGATGGCACTGCATTCTTCCGTCAATGCTATTGTCTCATAATCTCCCAATCTCTGTTTTTGTGAAAGAATGTCTTTCATGAATTTTACATAGCTGGGCATTTCTTCCAAGGCTTCTACAAATGGAATGTTGATGTGAAGCTTTTAGAACACCTCCAGGAATCGAGCAAACTGCTTGTCCATTTTGTTTTTCTGAAGTCACTGAGGAAAAGGTTGAGGTGGAGTGATCTGATCTTTTTCTTTTTCCTTTGCTTCTTTTTCCTCCATCTGTGGCACTGCATCTTTTGAAACTTCCTCAATTGTTGCCATGATTCCAACATCTTTGTTGATTTCAGTACCGCTTTTCAAGGTGATGGCTTGACATTGCTCCTTCCCTCGGTTCCTTGGATTTGGTTTGGTGTTGCTGGGAAGATTACCTGGCGGTCTGTAACTCTGAGCATTGGCCAGTTGTCCCATTTGATTCTCCAGTGCTTTGATAGAGGCTGAATGGCTTTGATTCAATGCTACTTGATTTTGAACCATAGCTGTTAAAGCAATGTATTTTGCTTCTTGCTTCTTCAACTAGGCCAGCACTTCTATTATTCCTGGTTCTTTTTCATGCTCCTGGCTTTTATTTGGTTGTTGGAATCCAGGTGGTGGGTTGTGTAGGACACAGAACTTGACGACGCATGCTCTAGGATCGCGGCCTAGTTGGGAGTACGGAATAGCCCGTAGGGGAACTAAATCGGAGAAATAACATGGATTCGCCACCCGGTGTGAACCAGGAAAATGATTTAAGGCCGCACTCACCCCTCGCAAGGGAAGACCTCAAACTGTTGGGTTTGGAATGGTCCCTTACTTATGCCACTTGTAATGATATGATTTGTGCAATGAATTAACCGAATCTACACAACATATATGTTCAAGAGTAACTTAGATCTAGTTCACATTCGTCAAAGTAAATCCTATGTCTAAGTTTGCATGCTTGAAAAGTAAGTCATCATAACGGCTAACATACAATAACACAAGACAATCTCATGAACATACTTAAACCATATAATGCGGAAAACAAATAACAACCTAAACATAATGCAAATTCCCAACGCAAAATGAATAATTAAGCATGCTTAAAAATAAACGAAATACTAGACTAAATCATGCTTTAATAATAAATAACGTACTAGCAACCTAATCATGCTCCAATACATGGTTGGATGAAACGAAATACGTGTGTCTCTCAAGTGGTACGTGGCATTGTATCCCGAGTGCAAACCGCACTACCGTCCATTCAGATTCAGCTACGGAATTTACGTCCGGGTTTCCATCCGATATACCACAAGAGGGACCACATATTCCGTTCATCCGGAATTCGCATCATGCATCAATCCATAATACTCACATGCAATAAAGTATTAAAATAAATAAAATAAAAAAAACGAAAGATAATAATAAAGAAGGTGCCCTCAGGTCTAACCTCTTTTGTCGTCTCTCGAAAGCGCGTTACATGGCCGTCGGAAGGGTTGATGCTCCGCAACTCTCCCGGTTCACTGGTTCAAGGTATTTTCTGGTCACTGTTTTGGTAATTAATGGACTGTTTTGCGGATTATTTGGACTGGTTTGGGTTGCGGTTTTTAGACTGTTTTGTGGGAAGTTTTTGGACTGTTTTTAGTGCAATTTTATGGCTGTTTTGGGGCATTTTTAAGGGTCTAAGATGCGGAAAATTGGGCTATTTTATGAGGGTTTGAGCGGTAGTTTAAGGGACTGGTCAGTGAGCA